>JAJOZX010000353.1:465000-572500 GCA_023014485.1 Bathynomus jamesi
GATAATAAAAAAAATATCCGGCCGGATATCCGGCCGGATACCGGATAATATCATTCAAATAATTCATAATTTTTTATATATTATTATTTAGCTATTACTTGACTAATTGACTATACTATCAAATTTTAATCACTATTTGATGTAAATTATAGCTATCTTTCAATAACTTTACTAATTACCTATATTTTATCCTTTTCAGGATTGTTTCATTGCCTAAATCATATAGCTATATAGCTAGTTAGTATTAGTTATAGGCTTACAGCAATATTTTAACATTATTTACCCCCTAAAATGGCTAGTTTTATTTGGAAAATATTTACAATACATGAGACTAATCCAACGATAGCTATTTGCTCCCTATGTTCCAAACAGATTAAAAGGGGATCAGAGAAATTGGGTGCTAGGTGCTATAGCACAAAACCTTTGCACAATCATGCAAAGATGCTGCATTCAAAAGAATATAAAGAAGTGTCTCAACTTAACAAATCATCTGAAAATCAAAATCAACCTATAGCGACCACCTCAATGGCTCCGAAGGAGAAAAAATTAGTTGCCATGGAAAAGCAACTCACGTTAGAAGAAAGTTTTTCCTTTAAGAAATTATGGGATATAAATGACTCAAAAGCTCAAGCTTTACATAAAAAGATAGGATTAATGATGGCACTGGACAACCATCCTTTTAGTTTAGTTGAACAAGATGGCTTTATAGGACTGATGGCCCACGTACAGCCAAGGTATTTGCTACCAAATCGAACATATTTTTCAGAAAAAGTCATACCCAAAATCTATGAAGAACTCAAAGAAATTGTTATGAATAAATTGAAAGAAGGGAAATACATTAGCTTCACTTCCGATATTTGGACCTGCTCTTCTTCAAATGAATCATTCATTTCCTTGTCAGGTCATTGGATCATGAATGACTACACTCATTGTAATGCAGTATTGCATTCAGCTCATTTTTCAGGATCGCATACAGGAATTAATATAGCGGACAAATTGCAATCTATGTGGCAATCATGGAATATTGACAGATCAAGGCGTAATATATTGGTCAGAGATGGAGCTTCTAACATAGCTTTGGGATGTGACCTTGCGGAAATACCTTCTGTTCACTGTTCAATTCATTTGCTACAGCTAGTGGTGAATGATGCATTAATGGCTCAATGATCTATAAAAGATCTTTTGGCAAAGTGTCGACGTTTAGTGACACATTTTAACCACTCCCCACTGGCTACTTCTGAATTTAAAGCTCTCCAAACACAACAGGGTCATGTTCCTCTTCTATTGGTACAAGATGTTTTAACGTGCTGGAACTCATCTTATTTGATGCTAGAACGTATGGTTAAGTTGAAAAAATCAGTTCAAATATACCTTGCTGATCATAGTGAATTACTTGTTATTTCATCTAATGAGTGGTACTTGATTGAAAATCTTTTAAAGCTTTTACAGCCATTTTTTAAACTCACCCAAGAAATGAGTACAGAATATAGTTTACTCTCTACTGTTATCCCAAACATGTGCGCGCTTGAAAGGTTTCTTTCAAAAATTGGCCAGGATGATCAAGGAGTCCAAACTATAAAAGATGAACTGTTGAAGTCATTGCGGTCACGATTTTTGCCAATGAAAGCAATGAAAAAAGAAAGTGTCTAAATGTCTTAACAAATCGGAAGTATGCTCTAGCAACTGTCATTGATCCACGACTTAAATTTTTGTTTTTCAAAGATCAACAAAAGGAAAATATTAAGACATGGTTAATTGAAGAAATAAATGAAATAAACAACCTAGAGAAAATTAGAGATAAATATTTTGAAGAACAGGCTCACAGCAGCGACGATTCTAATTCTTCTTCCTCCTCAACAGGAAGAAAAAAGGCAAAGTTTGATGATGATCCACTCTCTGCTTGTTTCAGGGAACTAACACAAGAAAATTCAGAAAAGATACCTGGTGAGAAAAAGTTTAAAAAAAGCCGTAAGATGCTTCATTCGCAGAAATAGCAGAGGAAATTGAGCAATATGCAAAAAAAACCATATCAGACAGACGACTATCTCCACTTGAAATTTGGAAAAATGAAGAATCCTTTCCATCTCTCAAGAAAATTGCTCTAAAATGGCTAGTGACACAAGCATCTTCAGTTTTCTCAGAAAGAATGTTTTCCGAATACGGAAATATTTTTGAAGAAAAAAGAAGTACTTTGCTACCAAAGCGAGGGGAGATGCTTCTTTTTATCCATCACAATGGACGAAAATTTGATTTAAACTTGTGAATCTAGTGTCTTGAACATAGTATTAATTTTTATTATTTAATGTGAGTTTTTACTTTTTAAGGTTTTGCTATTTTAATAATTTCACTTACCTTACTGGTATATTTGATTAGGCTATATGTTTTATTTTTATATATCAAATCTTAATAAAAGGTTTCGCTAATTCATATTTTTTCATATTGTAATTTGCAATATATATAAAAATAAAAAATAAAAATAAAAATTAAAAAGTAAGGGAAGCTGGGATCTTAGCTATGCGTCACACTTTTAGCTGGACCAAACATTTTGCCTTTTTAGCAGTGTTAATATAGTTACATACTAGTAGTGGTACATGCTTATTTATCAATTATTTTAATTTTAGATTTTTGTACAACTATATTCAACTTTTGCTAGCTAAAGGCTATGCAAGCTAAGATTGGAAAGGGGCGGGCCCAGATGGTATTCCCATTACAAAAAAGACTATCATAAATATCCGGCTATCCGGCCGGATACTGACATCTATCCGGCCGGATACAGGATACCGGATAATAGCTGTTATCCGGCCGGATATCCTGCCGGATAGTGGTATCCGGCACAGCCCTAATTGCCGGTCCGATATGCTAACCACTACACCACAGGCACAATAATCAGAAGTCGTAATTCTCCTACATAGGGCAGAAACCAATGCCTTGAGAGGGCACCCTCGCAAATCGTGAATATGTACATTTAACTGCAATGACCACGCAGTATATATATATATATATATATATATATATATATATATATATATATATATCAGTGATGTAGTCGAGACCACCAAGTCCGAGACTGAGACCGAGACCGAGACCTGATCCTGTGAGACCAAGATCGAGACCGAGATCAAAGGTTCGAGATCGAGATCTACCTTCCGAGATCGAGACCCTTAAAATTCGAGACCGAGATCGAGATCGAGACCAAGATCATGCCCTTTCAATTTGTTTTACACTACTATGGAAATTAGACTATGTTAAGTATATTAATAAACTAATAATTACTTTCTCAGATGTAGTGTGTTGAATGCAAAAAGTGTAGCCTATAAATTAATAAATGAATATATATATACATACACGTACTTTTTATTTATTTACTTTTTATATCTGTTACAGAAGGTGTAATGACCGTACCCACTACCCAGTTTGACTTGTGCATTTAATTAAAGTATGATAGGTGCTCATTACACTTAAGGAACATCAACATGCTCAGAAGATCTGCTGAAGTTCGACTTCTGTGGGGCCTCATTATTATGCCTCCATGCCTAAATACACGCTCAATTGGAGCACTAGAGGCAGGCACTGTTAAAATAGTCGTGGCAATATTGGCCAGTGATGGGAATTTATCCCTTTTCTGGTGCCAAAACTTTATTGGAGTGGAGAGCAGTTGTCTAAAATATGAGATTCATCGATCTCTAAGAGGTACCGCCGCAACTGTTCCCTGCGGTTCAAAATCTTCCCAGTTTCAACGTTCTTCTGCTTGGACCGATAGCTTTGATATTTTGCCATTAGTCTCGGAACTTTGGTTTGACTCTGTTTTATTTCGTCATCGCTGCTGTGAGAATGAGCGCTGTCTCTCTGTATCTGCTCACTCTCCGTGCTTGAGTTTCCTGTATAGCATTTTTCCAACACCATTTCTATGAAAAATAAATTGACATATCAGTACTATAAACAGAGGCATGGCAATTAGCATAAGGTATAAATAATATATATATATATATATATATATATATATATATGATGAATAAAACCACGAAGGAAAGGAAACACAGAATGGTGCTCAAGCGCTTTCATCTAATGACATCCTCAGGAACAGTGTTCCTGAGGATGTCATTAGACGAAAGCGCTTGAGCACCATTCTGTTTCCTTTCCTTCGTGGTTTTATTCATCATAAATATTTTTTCACGTGTTACTTTCGTGAAATAATTTTCATATATATATATATATATATATATATATATATATAAATATATGACATTAATTAAACATTCACTCAGCCCAAAGAGATCTATAATGAATTTTAATGATAAAAAATATACCGGTATAATGAATTCTGTGATAATTTTAAAAATTTATAATGAAATTATAACATACGGTACCTTTTATTGGGTCTGTATCGAAGGAGTGACATTTCAAAGGAGTGACATAACAAAGGAGTGACATAAATACCGTAACGAAGGAGTGACATAACAAAGGAGTGACAAATCGGAGATAAAATTCAAAGGAGTATAATTATTAAAAAAAAAATTTAAAAAAAAAAATTTGTTAGAATTGTTAAAATTAAGATTTTATTTCAAAACCTAGAAACCTAACCTAACCTAACCTAACCTAACCTAACCTAACAGTTGCAAGCCTCTCTTCCCTCTGGATTTGTTCTTTCTTCTTCTTTGTTGGTATTTTCGTGTCACTCCTTTGAATTTTATCTCCGATTTGTCACTCCTTTGTTATGTCACTCCTTCGTTATGTCACTCCTTTGAATAGGACCGCTTTTATTTCCTCTTTAAGTTCTACTTTAATATCTTTATCAGTACTTCAATGTCCACCCACTTATATATATAATGTATATAATTCTCTATTTAGTGTTTCCATTTTCAATAAAATTAATCTGACGGGGGCGGGGGGGGGGGGGGGGGCAAATTTTTTTGTAGCGCTAACCTAATAAAGTCCAGACCCACACCCCCCCGCAAAACAAACGTGGCAACTCAAAACAGGGTGACTGATTAGTGAATATCTAGAGTCCCTTACTTTTACAAACTTTCATAAACATTCTGAATTGTGTCTGTTCAACCAAGCCACCATCATGAGTATGCCAATAACATGTATTTTTCATTACGGTCTCGAGAGGTCTCGAAAGGTCTCAGGGAGAAAAACCGAGACCGCGTCTGTCGAGACCGAGATCGAGACCGAGATCTAAATAGCAGAGACCGAGATCGAGATCGAGATCTGCAAATTGGGTCTCGAGATCGGTCTCGAGACCGAGACCGATCTCGAGACCTACATCACTGATAATATATATATATATATATATATATATAGATAATATATATATATAGGGTGTACATAAAGTCAGGACCTATTTTTGTGAAGCACTTGAAAATTATATGGAATTCAATCATAAAATGATAAAGTGGTAACATTTATTAAATAATTAAGAGTAGGATTCGACGTGACGCCCATCAGTATCCCTGCACAGCTCAAATCGTTCCGCAGCATTTCTAAACACATTCTGGAGCATTTGCGGGGTTATGTTATCTGCAGCAGTTCGTATACGTGTACGTAAGTTTTCAAGACTCGTAATCTTCGCCTGATAGACGTGCGATTTGATAAAGCCCCATGCAAAGAAATCTAAAGGGGTTAAATCTGGTGATCTCGCTGGCCAAGGTCTGTTGCTTCCGCGTCCGATCCAGCGATTTGGAAAACGTCCATTTAGATAATCCTGAACAATTTTGGCATAGTGACAAGGAGCACCATCATGTTGCTTCTAAGGGGATAGGATTCGTGTCATAACATGACGTAATGAGAATCTATAAATAGATCCATAAATTGTTTAAACTTCATTCTCTTCATTGGAATTGCATCGGAGTGACGTGTATTATTTACTGTCAAGATGTATAGAAGAAGAGGAAGTTTGTTCCTCGAAAAAGGAATTATGTTCCTCGAAGGAAAGTTAGATGGCGGTCAAAGGAGAAGATATTTACAGCTTCAATGAAATTTGTTTATTTGTCTAAAAATACTTTTGATGTTAATGCAGATGGATATTATACATTGAGTTTGGATCTTTTAACTAAGGATGCTAAATCAACTATTTTAAAATTAATTATTATCAAGTAACGGGTGTATCTTTTCATAGTATTCCGGAATGAATATGTCTGGATATGTTATTAATTATGAAGATTCATTAAGTCGTAAGAAAGATGTTAGGGAAAGGTTAGAGGGACCTAATGTAGGGATATCTCCATCTCCATATGTAATTGTTCCCCATTGTGTTTTGTTTGAACCTAATATAGATTCCTCACATAGTGCAGGAAGCAAGTAATGAATCATCCCAGAACAAAGTGGTTCTCACCTTTTAAGGAGTTTAGAATGTATCGTAGACTGAAGCAGGTGTGTGATTTAGGTAAACAAGTAACTGCCCAATTCCCTAATACTTTAATTAAGATATCAACCAATGATTTAGCTAAACCATTAGGTCATATTATGTTGGTAAATATACACCTGACGGATCTCAAAAAAATGAGTATGCATTTACATATGTTAATCGAATTGTATTTTATGTTAAGCTGTATGGTATGAAACAATAAAAAAAAAAAAAAAAAAATTTTTGGATTACCCTGTCGGGACAATCGCCTCCTTAGTATTACCTAGGAGTCGATTGTCCGTCCCGAATTACAGGAATAGAAACTGACGTCATAAAGCGTGGATGACGTCATACATTTCTAATCTATCTGTACATCCGGTTTACGTTTTATAATACCAATGATTTTGAAAATAATAATGATGGTCTGCAGAGCGCCCTCTGCAAGAGTTAGAGCCTCGCCAGAGGTAGTTAGATGTACGAAGTTTTTTTTGTGTTTTGGCCAAACAATATTGGTTACAGAGATTTTTAAGGTTAAGGTTAGTATTGTAGTATTCATATTGGTAGAGTACCTAAGTTTTCAAGACTCGTAATCTTCGTCTGATAGACGTGCGACTCGATAAAGCCCCATGCAAAGAAATCTAAAGGGGTTAAATCTGGTGATCTCGCTGGCCAAGGTCTGTTGCTTCCGCGTCCGATCCAGCGATTTGGAAAACGTCCATTTAGATAATCCTGAACAATTTTGGCTTAGTGACAAGGAGCACCATCATGTTGATAGACGACGGGGATAGGATTATTAGTACCGTCGTCTATCAACATGATGGTGCTCCTTGTCACTATGCCAAAATTGTTCAGGATTATCTAAATGGACGTTTTCCAAATCGCTGGATCGGACGCGGAAGCAACAGACCTTGGCCAGCGAGATCACCAGATTTAACCACTTTAGATTTCTTTGCATGGGGCTTTATCAAATCGCACGTCTATCAGACGAAGATTACGAGTCTTGAAAACTTACGTACACGTATATGAACTGCTGCAGATAACATAACCCCGCAAATGCTCCAGAATGTGTTTAGAAATGCTGCGGAACGATTTGAGCTGTGTAGGGATACTGATGGGCGTCACGTCGAATCCTACTCTTAATTATTTAATAAATGTTACCACTTTATCATTTTATGATTGAATTCCATATAATTTCCAAGTGCTTCACAAAAATAGATCCTGACTTTATATACACCCTGTATATATATATATATATATATATATATATATATCGTAAAATAATTTGTTTAATTTTTTCTTTTAAGAACTGGTTCTCGTATTTTAACTAAATTACATAAAGAAAAAACAGTTCCAGTTAAAATCTTTTCAGTGATTTCAAGCTGCAAATTAACTGAATATTATATGAAGCACTAGATTAACTGGAATATATATATATATATATATATATATATATATATATATATATATTATATATATATATATATATTATATATATATATATATAGGTACTTACGTATTAACGGGGTGCCACCACATATTGATGATTCGTTAGGTTACGTTGTAATATTTTCGTTAGTTGAAAATTTCTAATACATCATATTTTTGAAATAGCAATATTTTTTTAAATATTTACAATGATTTATATTTCAAATATTTACAATGATTAATACATGTTACACATTAGAAACAACATTTGTTTCTGGAGGCCAAAAATTTTTAATAGCATTAAGAATGGAAATTGAATGGATCGTGATCATGTACCAACTGTCGCCACATAAATTCAGCAAGATATGACTCTAGGTGATGGCGTGCAGTGTCTCGATGCTTTTTATTTCTCCACTTAGCTGAATTTCTTTGGCTTGCAAAACGGAGACCGCATCTTCTTCACTTTTTGATACATCCCAAATTTTCATCATGAATAAGCCTAAAAAATTTGTTTTTCAGAAAATTGTATAAAAAAATATTTAAAAAAATATTGCTATTTAAAAAATATGATGTATTAGAAATTTTCAACGAAAATATTACAACTTAACCTAACCAATCATCAATATATGGTGGCCCCCCGTTAATACGTAAGTACCTAATATATATATATATATATATATATATATATATATTTATATATATATATATATATATATATATATATATATATATAATTTATTATATATATAGTGTGTGTGTGTGTGTGTTTTTCACTTCTTTATTACATACGACTGAAGTTCCAATTCGAAAACTATTTCTGTGGTAAGGGAGCCGTTTAGGTCTTATCTTTACTCTCTAATTGTATCATGCAACTCTAATTTAAATAATTTAGTCTATTTCTTATTGATTGATTGATTCCAAGAATGATCCATGGTTTTGCAATACTATAAAGAGAAATTGTTTCCTTCTTTCAAGAAAAGCTGTCATTAAAGATGACATTAAAGATGTCAAATAAGATTCATAGAAGAATCTGAACATATGTTCTGGGTCGTTCGAATTTAAAAAAAAATCATAGCAGAGTATGAAAATATTCTATATAAAAAGTGTTCTACCCTGAACAGTATAATTGTTGTTAATGAACACTTAAGTATAATCTTCTACAGTATTTCTGTTACTCCAAAGGAAGAAAATTTTGAGTACATACGAGTATAACAACACGTTTCGGGGGCCACCAACCTAATCTCCGAATTTTAAAGCGAAAAACATTTTCGATATACAACAATACCCCGGTTATCGCAAAGGATACATTCCTAAAAGTCAGTGCGAATAACGAATTTGCGAATATCGGGGCAATTTTCCCCATAAGAATCAATGTAATTAGGGGGGATGCGTTTCCCTACATACTACAATATAACTACAATGAACATAGAACAGTTAAACTAGCATTTACCCTTGCTGTGAGTATCAATGGCGTACCGGAGCTGGCATAAAGAGAAGGAGAGGGTGAGGAGTTACTGGGGTGAAGAGGGGCCAGGGTCATCGGCCTCCCCACTCGAGACGGCACTGACACTGCTGCTGTAGGAACGAGGACTAAAAAGCCTATGGAACGCGGACTTGGAGGTTGAAGAAGTTGGAGTGGTCGCTACATCAGGAGAAGGGGAGGATTTGGGCTGGAAAAATGCATGACGTGTCGGTTGGTGAGCAATCTTCCTCTTCTCCACAAGCTCATAGTATGCTCGAATGTCGTTCTTGACGTTGCGGATGACAGTGGTGATCTTCTCCACATTCGGGTCAACGTTCAACGCCATGTCTAGTGCCGTCTCGAATGAAGAAAAAAGCTTCCTCAGAACTGGAACGGTGAGGGTTTTGAGAGGACTCTCGGCCTGCTCCTCTTCTTCGTCCACTGCTAGATGCTGCTCCAACTCGATCAAGTCACTTTGCGAATAAGCGGGTATGCTTTGCGAATATCGAATATGGGTGTTTAAATATCAATTGCGAATAAGCGGGCTTGCGAATATCGGGGTTGCGAATAGCGAGGTATTGCTGTGTGTGTGTGTGTATATATATATATATATAATAGGCATTATACTTATGATTATATGCATTCAGTTTATTGCCTGGGCATTAAGCTTATTGCCTAGGAATTAAGCTTAATGACCGGATTTCACTTACTGTCGCTAACATATATATATATATATATATATATTAGTTCGAAGATTTTTATATATAAATGGATGTGAATCACTGTTTTGTTTGATGATTATATGAAAAGAAACCTTTTTCCACGACTGCACATTTATATCTTGAAAGTATATATAAAAAAAGAAATTATATTCTCTATTGATAAAATAAATATTGCATTAATTTTAACAAGAAACATACAGTATAGGCATATTAATTTTATCTTAATATGGCCGTAAAGCTTTTGGCTTTACTGGGCTATCAGATTAATTAAAAGGTAATGCGTATGATGTCACGAGTTGGTACACACACGACCGAGTAATAGATAGAATATTCTTTGTATGAATTATTAATTAGCTTAGAAGACGCAAAGAATATGATAAATGAAACGAGTGATGGAGTATGCCTTAGATTATAAATGATATTGATTGATATACAGGGTGGCACAAAAAAGTAGCGCACCATAGGAATTTTCGGTGTTGACTATATATTATATATTGACTATATATAGACTTAAAATTCTATAGCGATTCATCGATTCGTAGTATCTAGTATTGTATACATTAAAACCAAGCTCACCCTCTCGTCTGTTGTTAATTTCGCAGCCATCCCCTATGTAAAAGAAAAAAAATATATAGTCAACACTGAAAATTCCTATGATGCGCGACTTTTACGCCACCCTGTATATGTATATATCATTATCTCTTTATCAAAAGAGATTTAATTTATTCTATACAAACAGAAAGATGACACCTATTTTTAATACGAGTCCCTAAATTAAACCATAATTTGAATTCAACAAAAAATTATTTATTTATTTATTTATTTATTGGATGAAACTAACGTAAATTGACGAAACGAGTGAATGTCTTGATGAGCTCAAAGTATTTATTTCAACGCAATGTAAGTTAATAATTTCGTTTCTGCATTTGTAAATGAATTAATATCCAGTGAAATGTGTCATTTTTATAAGATCTTTGATCTTCAATAGTTTTAACTCTTTGAAGATTATACTCGTATGAACATCGTGTCATCTGCAACATATATATATATATATATATATATATATATATATAATATATATGTGTGTGTGTTTGTGTGTGTGGGTGTGTTTGTGTGTGTGTGTTCCCTCGTTTCCTTTCAGAACCTTAAATGGTTATTATAGTAGTATAGCCGAAAAAGGTTAGATGCAGGAATGTTGCAAGTGATTACGTAATGTTGCAAAGGGGGTGGGGGTGTTGCAAAAATAAAAAAATAAAATATAATAAATTAAAAAAATACCCCCAAAGGGCCCTTTGTTGCCAACCGGGGTTGCAAGGGGCATGCAACTTGGAGGCGGAGTTCTCCCCCAAGCTATTCCCTCCAAAGGGCCAGAAAGGAGAGGAGAAAGGAGGAGAGGTGTTCACCTGGCAGGAGCCAAGTGCATATTAAGACTTCAGCCGAGTAGGCGCTGTTTTATAGACTCCTAATCAGCCAGTTGGCTGAATCAGTCAGTTGGCTGAGCCAAGGGGGGGAGGGGTACACCTGAAGGAGAGAGAGAGAGTAGTTGCCTTTGATTGCAAGGCATGCAACTTGGAGGCGGAGTTCTCCCCCAAGCTATTTTCGTTTACCTAACCTAAGAGGCCTCATTTGGGGTTTTCCCAAATGGCCAGAAAGAGAAGGACCAGAGGTCCTTGCTCGGCTGGGAGCCGAGCTTGAATGATTCCGTCATCAGCTTCTCGGTCTTTTATAAACCTCTAATCAGCCATGTTGCCAGATAGCACCATGTATTCAGTTGCTGAGATGCCAGATAGCGCCATGTATTTCAGATAGCAAAAACCATATATTAATCATCCTTTTAAATAGTGTACCACAATATATATTTATATGACGGTAGTTAATCGATGAATCCAATTAAATTCTGTTTATTAAATAAATAATTTTTACACACTTAATTTTTATTATAAATATTTAAGTCACGAATAACGAAACGAAATGAAATTTACGAAACAAATTCGAAACACACGCTCCTCATTCCCCCAAATCCCCCCACCCATCTGTACTTGTATATATAATAAACTAATGAATCACTCGTGCTCAAAAACCATATAAAATACCACAATATATTTATATAGTTAATCAATTGGAAGATTCAACCATATAAAATACCACAATATATTTATAGAGTTAATCAATTGGAAGAGTCAACCATATAAAATACCACAATATATTTATATAGTTAATCAATTGGAAGATTCATTTAAAGTTGAAATTAGCCAAAACACAATCCGCTATAATGGGGTCGGACGACTAATGACATCTTTGTATTTTCGAAGAACACCTGCTGGTTGAGAGAACTTCCTTCCAGTCCGCTCTTGATAAGTCTCCCTTCACTCCAAATGAAAAGAAAATTTACGAAACAATTCGAAACACACGCTCCTCATTCCCCAAATCCCCCCACCCATCTGTACTTGTATATAATAAACTAATGAATCACTCGTGCTTACAAACATATAAAATACCACAATATATTTATATAGTTAATCAATTGGAACATTCAACCATATAAAATACCACAATATATTTATATAGTTAATCAATTGGAAGATTCAACCATATAAAATACCACAATATATTTATATAGTTAATCAATTGGAAGATTCAACCATATAAAATACCACAATATATTTATATAGTTAATCAATTGGAAGATTCAACCATATAAATACCACAATTATTTATATAGTTAATCAATTGGAAGATTCAACCATATAAAATACCACAATATATTTATATAGTTAATCAATTGGAAGCTCCATTTAAAGTTGAAATTAGCCAAAACACAATCCGCTATAACGGGGTCGGACGACTAATGACATCTTTATATTTCAAAGAACACCTGCTGGTTGAGAGACCTTCCTTCCAGTCCGCTCTTGATAAGTCTCCCTTCACTCCAAATGAAAATAAAATTTACGGAAAAAATCAAAACACACGATTGTCATTCCCCAAACCCATCTGTGGATATATATATTTATATATATATATATATATAATAAACGAATAAACAACTCGTGCACACACACAACACACACACACACACACACACACACACACGAGGAAAGGCAGAAACTAGGTCAATTCGAATCGTCTCCCAGAGACCTTTTTGGACGAGGGTTAATCCTTCTTCAAACTATTCGAGCAAAAAACACCGCTCACTCCGTTTCTTATTATCATCATTATTATTATTTCTACAATGAAAATATTTTATATTTACGCGTAACTTAGACCCAGAGTTTAATGTGGAAACCGAACGCTCTTTTAAAAATATAATTAGAGGAACTTTCACGAGTGAGTGGTTATTTATTCAATATAAGAAGTTAAGCATTAAGCATTGTTTTTCCTTTCACGAGGAAAGGATTTCTGCAAGTGTCTATAATTCGATTTTATATATATATATGGAGGGTCGTTGTTTACTCTTCCACATTTCAACATAACAGGATTATTGAACCGGATTTAAAATAACAGGTTCATTTGATCCGAAAGGTATATTATTATTAGTATCAGTATTATTATTGTGCATTTTTCAAAATTAACACACAGATTTTTGTCTGAGGAAGATATGGGGAAACAAATCAAAACACACGAACGTCCCCCTCATTCCCCCAAACCCCAAACCACGCGCACGAGGAAAGGCAGAAACTAGGTCAATTCGAATCGTCTCCCAAGAGGATTTTTCAGCCCATAATTTTACCTTTCCTGCAGTCACATCGACCAAAAACTCTCTTGACTCCCGTTCTTAGCGAATTGTGAAAAATTACTAATAACTTTTAAGTAAAAATAAAAAACCGATTTTTGGAAATCATACAATGTTTTGCATTGTATAAAAAACATTGCAACTGCTTGGGAGGATGTTACTGCGAAGTGTATGAAAGGCATTTGGAAGAAGTGCCTAAAACGATCTAGCTCGAATTGTAACAACGGATAAAGTTTTCACTCCACCTTAGGCCCACAGTTTAATGTGGAAACCGAATGCTCTTTTAAAAATATAATTAGAGGAACTTTCACGAGTAGTACAGTAGTACTAATAATAATTAACTTCTTTTCGCCGATTTTGAAAGATTTGGAGTTATAATTTCAATAAAGAACAGAGTTAAAATAAATCAGATGATTGAGCGCGAAAACTGAACCGTGCACCCTTTGCATTAATAATGTTAATGAAGTCGCCATAAAGTAAACATTTAATTTGTTTTTGTGCATATAGCTATTTAGTTTATAGATATAGACTAAATTTATATCGCATTAACTATTTGATAGAGCATTTATACATAAATACAAGTTTAGAAGCTTTATCAACTCCTAATTTATTTCTTAATTTGGACGAGGAGCCCGACAATCTGCGTCAACTCAAAACACACGTGCCTGCACTGAAACCTTTGAAAGGTGTGGGCGTTCACAGAGGAATTTTTGCTGGAACTTCCTCTCTCTCTCTCTCTCGTCTCCCTTCACTCCAAATCTTAACTTTCACACACACACACACACACACACACACACGCCTGTATATATTAGAAAATCAGGAAAAATGCCAAACGTATATTATTTTAAATGAAACTAAACGTATATTAATTTAAAACAAATGAATTTTCTCCTTTTAAGAGAATCATTTATTATAAGAAATTAATTGCTCAATATAAGAAATTAATCAATAAACGTACGCGAAACACACGTGTTTTCCCGAGATCTTTTAAGGTAGGACGCGAACGTACATTCGTCAAAAAATTAGCTCAGACGAAATACACACAAATCTTTCAACTTACCTTATATATATATATATATATATATATATATATATATATATAGAAAGAGCCATATGAGCTGCGTCTATTTAATTTTGTCATTCCTTATATATATATAATGGACTTTCACCGAATTAAAACAAATCACTAACCTGAGAGAGAGAGAGAGAGAGAGAGAGAGAGAGAGAGAGAGAGAGAGAGAGAGAGAGTAGTTGAAACAACATTAAATTCGGTTAATAATTGTTTTTTATTCATGCACAGTTAAAAACAGTACAATATATTGATTTGCCATTCAAATTACGTTTTGACAATTTCCAGTTCCGAGAAAAAGATTCTCAAAGCCATTTCTCTCTTTGTGCATATATATTATTAAAAATGTTAATTGTTCTAAGACTATTTATAAAAGAAAATGGGATTTTGGCACAACTTGCATAATTATGTATTCTACAACTTGCTTATTGTAATTTTAAATATGTTATGAACGTTATACGCGTCACTATTAAATGTCATTTATATTTTTTTACTTTCGATTTGATTTTGGATTATGTGTTTCTGCTTTGTAATTTTAATTTTTATTATTGAACAGTTTTAATTTTGTACTTTAGATCTAGCTCTCCACGTTTATATATTTTTGTCATTTATACATTTTTAGCTTTTATTTAGCAGGCATTGAAATGCGATAGAGTCCCCCGAAACAGCGGATGCTGCCAAATATAATAACTTTTCTGCGCTACGTCATCGTCTTTATCCTAAACATAAAGTTTAATACAGTTCTTAGTACCTCTGTCATTCAATTATTAATCTTATATGTTATAATGTTTCAGAACATTCATATGATCCCTTTCCAGATAGAATCCTAGTCCAAACGTATTTGGTTTTAGAATTTATAAATCTTAAAAAGATGTAGGAAAACAAGAAATACAAAGGAGAATATGAATTCCTAACTGATGCATTTACATGCACAAATATACGTAATAATAATAATAATAATAATATCGTTAACAATAGGCATATATACTATTCAAGTACTATGGGTCATAGGTGCCAGGTACTCTGAGACACTGTCATCAAATGAATTAGCCACAGCCTACTAACGGGGCCTACCTACCAAAATCCCACCAAATGCGTCTCAGAGTCTAGCATCAGACTTTTTAAATCACAAAGTGTATGGAACTACATTTGCAAGCAAGTTAGAGGTCTTAGTGACAGAATGGGTTATCTGCTACCATCAAAGTAGCGTATTTGCCTACAGTTAAACCGCGTCAGAGTAGATAGCTGATTGAGCTCAGTTTTGGTAGGTTAACCCAGATTTTTTCTGTATGCTCTATCCAGTATTTGAATGCAGCCTCAAAATAACTGTATCTGCTCTTATTTAGCTATTTGTTAATTGTAGTTAAACAGCAGTGAACATTCCTCAAACAGTAGGCTGTGGGCCTGGCAAGATTGTTGAAGCCAGAAAGCTATCCATAATTAGTGATTGAACCATTCTTCTTATTTGAGCATACAAATCAGTTCCAGTGAATATTCTTATGACTCATTTTTAATAGAAAATATTGTTTCAGGCACTGTCTCTACAGTTTTCAAACCCCAAGTGCCATATTAGGTAAGAAAGAGCAGGAGTTTGGAACAGACTTAATAAAAATAAGTTTAACCCTTTCAGTCACAGTGGAGCTTAATGTTTCATTAGAAATAATAATAATATATCGTACTAAAAGACAATTTTTCTACAAATGTTTCTACATGTTTAATATATACTGTATTTAGTTTGTTGTCAGGAAAGGAACCCAAAATGCTTGTAATATAAGTTACTCATTACTATTGCTTCAGGTAGCTATTATTATTATTATAGATTTTGGGCATGTGTGTGTGTGTGTGTGTGTGTTTTCACACATTAGGATCATCGTTCTTTACAATTTTCTAGTTCATGTAAACATTGTATGAAAACTATAAGTATATTTATTACTTTTGATATGTTCCACATACTCTTTAGTTTTAGACTTAAGGTTTTATCCAAAACAAAATGTTTGTTATTCTGTTAAAATGATTACAAAGTTAAATTTTCTTCAAAATTCAGCATGGTTAAGCAAACTTAAATAAAATTTTTAGCCAACATCTGATTAGTTCACTATATACGTACCTTAAATTTGTATTTGTGGCATCTAAAGTAATTAATTTTAAATTCATTACATTTTTCAAGAGCCTATGAATGACAATTTAAGGTACGTATATAGTGAACTAATCAGATGTTATGTAGACAATAAATAATTGTAGGTCTTGAATTTATGATAATTGTTGTAGGACTTTTATAGGTGCCTGTCAGCAGCACAATTTAAATACCTTACCACTTTGCTACTATGTACTTATTTTCAGGTCTATATATATATATATATATATATATATATATATATATATATATATAATTGAGGAAATTGAAAACTTTTAGCATTTCTCATAATTTAATTGCTGACAACTAGAAAAAAGAAAGAATTCAATAGTTTAACCATAAACTAAATAAAATAAACATTTAATTTGGTTTTGTGCATATAGCTATTTAGTTTATAGATATAGACTAAATTTATTTCGAAAATATATATCTTATGTTGTGCAAATTTGTTGAATTGTACTTTTTTTTTAATAAAATATATTTCCTGTTTTGGCTATAATGTACTTTTTTCATAAAATATTTTTCCTGGTTGGGCTATTTTTCACTACTCTGCGATTTAATTAGCTGGCTGGGTTTTGTTCTGGCTATTTTTCAAACTGGATTCAGTTTAGTGGTGCTTGTGATAGAATTATGATGTGCCAATCGTGTGATTTTGATCTAGTTGTCATGTGTCCTAGATGAAGGCAAAGGATTGGATGTTTTTATCAATTACGGCATTATTCTCTCATCCTTAACTTGCCCAAAATGTGACAGTGAGTGCTTAACACGAAAAGATCAGAAGATATTTAGGTGAAATAACCAATATCAGCCTGGTTAGGCTAATTGAAGACCTGGTTAGGCTAATTGATGGCATGGCTAGGTTAATTAAAGACATGATTAGGTTAATTGAAGACCTGTTTGAGCCAATAAAACATGTTTAGGCCCTACATTTCTTAAGTTTAAACGTTATAACAATGTTCAGTGTATGAAAAAGTAAATATATATAATATATATATATATATATATATATATATATATATGTGACATGAGAGCTCTGTGCTGGGCCCAGAGGGCTGTGAAAAGAGCTAACTAGTTGAGAGAATAGCCAATTTGCTCTTACATATTAAGTTTGAAGATAAGCCAGTACTTCGATATCTACTTTTTAGTGTTTATATTAACGACATAGAATGGGGATATAAATAGTAAAACCTCAATATTTTCAGATGATACAAAATTGGGCCAAAGCGTAAGATCTTTAACAGTTGTCATGAGAAAGTAAAAGACTATTGATGAAGTAGATGCTTGGGCAGATAGATGGGTGATGAAATTTAATGTGGAAAAGTGTAAAGTTATGCATGTTGGTCGTGGCCAAGGCTGGTAAAAACCAATTTTTTTTAAAAAAACCAAAAAGCCATTGGCTCCGAGCGCACTCTTCCCATTGTCCCCTTCTACAGCAATCAGCAACGGGTGATTTATGCAAAGATGCACCAGCTCTTCTGGAACGTCTGGATGCAATTTTACCGAGCGATATATTTATCAACTTGTGTGCTTCAAACCCGTTTGGAACATCAGATATCATGTTCACCACCTAGGAATTGGTCAAGGCACAGAGAGCTAACTAACACGACTCTATCCTCTATTTCCAATCTTGTAATGAGTTAAAGTGAAAGTTTCGCCTGCCTTTATACAATGTCGTTCTGACGTCGTTATCAAGCTCCACACAGGGAATTTCCAGGTAGTAACATGAATCACGTTGCTGTTCTTTCACCTGTACACACGCACACACACACACACACACACACACACACACACACACACACACAAAGGAGAAAGTGAAACGTTAATTGAAACATGATTTATTTAATAAAAGAAATATTCAAGCTATATATATATTTATCATACACGTGTAATAAATAAGTTAACAATAGGCACATCAAAGATTATATTCAAGATGTATATATTTACAAACGTGATAAATAAGTTAACAATTGAATTCTGTGTTAACATAATTTCATTGTTAACTTATTTATTACACGTTTTAAATATATATGTCTTGAATATAATCATTGATGTGTCTGTTGTTAACTTATTTATTACACGTGTTGTAAATATATATAGCTTGAATATTTCTTTTATTAAATAAATCATGTTTCAATTAACGTTTCACTTTCTCCTTTGTGTGTGTGTGTGTGTGTGTGTGTGTGTGTGTGTGTGTGTGTGTGTGCGTGTGTACAGGTGAAAGAACAGCAACGTGATTCATGTTACTACCTGGAAATTCCCTGTGTGGAGCTTGATAACGACGTCAGAACGACATTGTATAAAGGCAGGCGAAACTTTCACTTTAACTCATTACAAGATTGGAAATAGAGGATAGAGTCGTGTTAGTTAGCTCTCTGTGCCTTGACCAATTCCTAGGTGGTGAACATGATATCTGATGTTCCAAACGGGTTTGAAGCACACAAGTTGATAAATATATCGCTCGGTAAAATTGCATCCAGACGTTCCAGAAGAGCTGGTGCATCTTTGCATAAATCACCCGTTGCTGATTGCTGTAGAAGGGGACAATGGGAAGAGTGCGCTCGGAGCCAATGGCTTTTTTGGTTTTTTAAAAAAATTGGTTTTTACCAGCCTTGGCCACGACCAACATGCATAACTTTACACTTTTCCACATTAAATTTCATCACCCATCTATCTGCCCAAGCATCTACTTCATCAATAGTCTTTTACTTTCTCATGACAACTGTTAAAGATCTTACGCTTTGGCCCAATTTTGTATCATCTGAAAATATTGAGGTTTTACTATTTATATCCCCATTCTATGTCGTTAATATAAACACTAAAAAGTAGATATCGAAGTACTGGCTTATCTTCAAACTTAATATGTAAGAGCAAATTGGCTATTCTCTCAACTAGTTAGCTCTTTTCACAGCCCTCTGGGCCCAGCACAGAGCTCTCATGTCACACATATATATATATATATATATATATTACTTTTTCATACACTGAACATTGTTATAACGTTTAAACTTAAGAAATGTAGGGCCTAAACATGTTTTATTGGCTCAAACAGGTCTTCAATTAACCTAATCATGTCTTTAATTAACCTAGCCATGCCATCAATTAGCCTAACCAGGTCTTCAATTAGCCTAACCAGGCTGATATTGGTTATTTCACCTAAATATCTTCTGATCTTTTCGTGTTAAGCACTCACTGTCACATTTTGGGCAAGTTAAGGATGAGAGAATAATGCCGTAATTGATAAAAACATCCAATCCTTTGCCTTCATCTAGGACACATGACAACTAGATCAAAATCACACGATTGGCACATCATAATTCTATCACAAGCACCACTAAACTGAATCCAGTTTGAAAAATAGCCAGAACAAAACCCAGCCAGCTAATTAAATCGCAGAGTAGTGAAAAATAGCCCAACCAGGAAAAATATTTTATGAAAAAAGTACATTATAGCCAAAACAGGAAATATATTTTATTAAAAAAAAAGTACAATTCAACAAATTTGCACAACATAAGATATATATTTTCGAAATAAATTTAGTCTATATCTATAAACTAAATAGCTATATGCACAAAACCAAATTAAATGTTTATTTTATTTAGTTTATGGTTAAACTATTGAATTCTTTCTTTTTTCTAGTTGTCAGCAATTAAATTATGAGAAATGCTAAAAGTTTTCAATTTCCTCAATATATATATATATATATATATAAAACCTGAAAATAAGTACATAGTAGCAAAGTGGTAAGGTATTTAAATTGTGCTGCTGACAGGCACCTATAAAAGTCCTACAACAATTATCATAAATTCAAGACCTACAATTATTTATTGTCTACATAACATCTGATTAGTTCACTATATACGTACCTTAAATTGTCATTCATAGGCTCTTGAAAAATGTAATGAATTTAAAATTAATTACTTTAGATGCCACAAATACAAATTTAAGGTACGTATATAGTGAACTAATCAGATGTTGGCTAAAAATTTTATTTAAGTTTGCTTAACCATGCTGAATTTTGAAGAAAATTTAACTTTGTAATCATTTTAACAGAATAACAAACATTTTGTTTTGGATAAAACCTTAAGTCTAAAACTAAAGAGTATGTGGAACATATCAAAAGTAATAAATATACTTATAGTTTTCATACAATGTTTACATGAACTAGAAAATTGTAAAGAACGATGATCCTAATGTGTGAAAACACACACACACACACACACACACATGCCCAAAATCTATAATAATAATAATAGCTACCTGAAGCAATAGTAATGAGTAACTTATATTACAAGCATTTTGGGTTCCTTTCCTGACAACAAACTAAATACAGTATATATTAAACATGTAGAAACATTTGTAGAAAAATTGTCTTTTAGTACGATATATTATTATTATTTCTAATGAAACATTAAGCTCCACTGTGACTGAAAGGGTTAAACTTATTTTTATTAAGTCTGTTCCAAACTCCTGCTCTTTCTTACCTAATATGGCACTTGGGGTTTGAAAACTGTAGAGACAGTGCCTGAAACAATATTTTCTATTAAAAATGAGTCATAAGAATATTCACTGGAACTGATTTGTATGCTCAAATAAGAAGAATGGTTCAATCACTAATTATGGATAGCTTTCTGGCTTCAACAATCTTGCCAGGCCCACAGCCTACTGTTTGAGGAATGTTCACTGCTGTTTAACTACAATTAACAAATAGCTAAATAAGAGCAGATACAGTTATTTTGAGGCTGCATTCAAATACTGGATAGAGCATACAGAAAAAATCTGGGTTAACCTACCAAAACTGAGCTCAATCAGCTATCTACTCTGACGCGGTTTAACTGTAGGCAAATACGCTACTTTGATGGTAGCAGATAACCCATTCTGTCACTAAGACCTCTAACTTGCTTGCAAATGTAGTTCCATACACTTTGTGATTTAAAAAGTCTGATGCTAGACTCTGAGACGCCTTTGGTGGGATTTTGGTAGGTAGGCCCCGTTAGTAGGCTGTGGCTAATTCATTTGATGACAGTGTCTCAGAGTACCTGGCACCTATGGCCCATAGTACTTGAATAGTATATATGCCTATTGTTAACGATATTATTATTATTATTATTACGTATATTTGTGCATGTAAATGCATCAGTTAGGAATTCATATTCTCCTTTGTATTTCTTGTTTTCCTACATCTTTTTAAGATTTATAAATTCTAAAACCAAATACGTTTGGACTAGGATTCTATCTGGAAAGGGATCATATGAATGTTCTGAAACATTATAACATATAAGATTAATAATTGAATGACAGAGGTACTAAGAACTGTATTAAACTTTATATTTAGGATAAAGACGATGACGTAGCGCAGAAAAGTTATTATATTTGGCAGCATCCGCTGTTTCGGGGGACTCTATCGCATTTCAATGCCTGCTAAATAAAAGCTAAAAATGTATAAATGACAAAAATATATAAACGTGGAGAGCTAAACTAAATCTAAAGTACAAAATTAAAACTGCTCAATAATAAAAATTAAAATTACAAAGCTGAAACACATAATCCAAAATCAAATCGAAAGTAAAAAAAATATAAATGACATTTAATAGTGACGCGTATAACGTTCATAACATATTTAAAATTACAATAAGCAAGTTGTAGAATACATAATTATGCAAGTTGTGCCAAAATCCCATTTTCTTTTATAAATAGTCTTAGAACAATTAACATTTTTAATAATATATATGCACAAAGAGAAATGGCTTTGAGAATCTTTTTCTCGGAACTGGAAATTGTCAAAACGTAATTTGAATGGCAAATCAATATATTGTACTGTTTTTAACTGTGCATGAATAAAAAACAATTATTAACCGAATTTAATGTTGTTTCAACTACTCTCTCTCTCTCTCTCTCTCTCTCTCCTTCAGGTTAGTGATTTGTTTTAATTCGGTGAAAGTCCATTTATATATATATAAGGAATGACAAAATTAAATAGACGCAGCTAATATGGCTTTTTCTATATATATATATATATATATATATATATATTTTTTTTTTAAGTTTGGGAAGAACCGATTCGCCTCTATTTAAAAGGGCATATCTCGGCGGAAAAACAAAGAAAAAGTGAGAGGAAAGACAGAGGAAAAAGAAAGGGTGGAGGGGACAGTCGAAGTGGAAAAAGACGAAGGATGACAATGACTGCAGAGTCGAGCCCCATCATCCTTGGGTGCTAGGGCCGGGAGGGCGCACGTGAAACCTCTAGGAACAAGCACGTACAAACGAGCACAAAGAGCACTCAAGAGCACGAGCTTAGAACCCCCTTGCGGGGATATATATATATATATATGTATAAGGTAAGTTGAAAGATTTGTGTGTATTTCGTCTGAGCTAATTTTTTGACGAATGTAGGTTCGCGTCCTACCTCAAAAGCTCTCGGGAAAACACGTGTGTTTCGCGTACGTTTATTGATTAATTTCTTATATTGAGCAATTAATTTCTTATAATAAATTCTCTTAAAAGGAGAAAATTCATTTGTTTTAAATTAATATACGTTTAGTTTCATTTAAAATAATATTCGTTTGGCATTTTTCCTGATTTTCATAATATATACAGGCGTGTGTGTTGTGTGTGTGTGTGTGTGTGTGTGTGTGTGTGTGTGTGAAAGTTAAGTTTGGAGTGAAGGTAGACGAGAGAGAGAGAGAGGAAGTTCCAGCAAAAATTCCTCTGTGAACGCCCACACCTTTCAAAGGTTTCAGTGCAGGCACGTGTGTTTTGAGTTAACGCAGATTGACGGGCTCCTCGTCCAAATTAAGAAATAAATTAGGAGTTGATAAAGCTTCTAAACTTGTATTTATGTATAAATGCTGTATCAAATAGTTAATGCGATATAAATTTAGTCTATATCTATAAACTAAATAGCTATATGCACAAAACAAAATTAAATGTTTACTTTATGGCGATTTCATTAACATTATTAATGCAAAGGGTGCACGGTTCAGCTTTCGCGCTCAATCATCTGATTTATTTTAACTCTGTTCTTTATTGAAATTATAACTCCAAATCTTTCAAAATCGGCGAAAAGAAGTTAATTATTATTAGTACTACTGTAATTTGTACTACCCTATATATATATATATATAATATATATATAATATATATATATATATATATATATATATATATATGTTTGGTTTTAATTCGGCGAAACGAGATACTACAACCCTCCATATACTGTATATATATATATATATATATTCTGCAAATCCACAAGGAAAAGAAAAACGATTCCAAGGCCTTTCGTGTATTCAAAGCTACACCTCGTCAGGGTTGCAGCATTTATTCATTTCACGTGTTTTATTGTGAAATTCATCCCATATATATATATATATAATATATATATATATATATATATATATATAATCGAATTATGGAAACTTACAGAAATCCTTTCCTCGTGAAAGGAAAAACAATGCTTAATGATTAACTTCTTATATTGAATAATTAACCACTCACTCGTGAAAGTTCCTCTAATTATATTTTTAAAACAGCATTCGGTTTCCACATTAAACTGTGGGCCGAAGTTGGAGTGAAAACTTTATCCGTTGTTACAATTCGAGCTAGATCGTTTTAGGCACTTCTTCCAAATGCCTTTCATACACTTCGCGGTAACATCCTCCCAAGCAGTTGCAATGTTTTTTATACAATGCAAAACATTGTATGATTTCCAAAAATCGGTTTTTTATTTTTACTTAAAAGTTATTAGTAATTTTTCACAATTCGCTAAGAACGGGAGTCAAGAGAGTGTTTGGTCGATGTGACTGCAGGAAAGGTAAAATTATGGGCTGAAAAATCCTCTTGGGAGACGATTCGAATTGACCTAGTTTCTGCCTTTCCTCGTGCGCGTGGTTTGGGGTTTGGGGGAATGAGGGGGACGTTCGTGTGTTTTGATTTGTTTCCCCATATCTTCCTCTAACAAAAATCTGTGTTAATTTTGAAAAATGCACAATAATAATAATGATAATAATAATAATATACCTTTCGGATCAAATGAACCTGTTATTTTAAATCCGGTTCAATAATCCTGTTATGTTGAAATGTGGAAGAGTAAGCAACGACCCTCCATATATATATATAAAATCGAATTATAGACACTTGCAGAAATCCTTTCCTCGTGAAAGGAAAAACAATGCTTAATGCTTAACTTCTTATATTGAATAAATAACCACTCACTCGTGAAATTTCCTCTAATTATATTTTTAAAAGAGCGTTCGGTTTCCACATTAAACTGTGGGTCTAAGTTACGCGTAAATATAAAATATTTCCATTGTAGAAATAATAATAATGATGATAATAAGAAACGGAGTGAGCGGTGTTTCTTGCTCGAATAGTTTGAAGAAGAAGGATTAACCCTCGTCCAAAAAGGTCTCTAGGGAGACGATTCGAATTGACCTAGTTTCTGCCTTTCCTCGTGTGTGTGTGTGTGTGTGTGTGTGTGTGTGCACGAGTTGTTTATTCGTTTATTATATATATATATATATATATATATATATAATATATATATATATATATATATATCACAGATGGGTTTGGGGAATGACAATCGTGTGTTTGATTTTTTCCGTAAATTTTCTTTCATTTGGAGTGAAGGGAGACTTATAAAGAGCGGACTGGAAGGAAGGTCTCTCAACCAGCAGGTGTTCTTTGAAAATATAAAGATGTCATTAGTCGTCCGACCCCGTTATAGCGGATTGTGTTTTGGCTAATTTCAACTTTAAATGAATCTTCCAATTGATTAACTATATAAATATATTGTGGTATTTTATATGGTTTGTGAGCACGAGTGATTCATTAGTTTATTATATATACAAGTACAGATGGGTGGGGGATTTGGGGGAATGAGGAGCGTGTGTTTCGAATTGTTTCGTAAATTTCTTTTCATTTGGAGTGAAGGGAGACTTATCAAGAGCGGACTGGAAGGAAGGTCTCTCAAACCAGCAGGTGTTCTTCGAAAATATAAAGATGTCAGTCGTCCGACCCCATTATAGCGGATTGTGTTTTGGCTAATTTCAACTTTAAATGAATCTTCCAATTGATTAACTATATAAATATATTGTGGTATTTTATATGGTTGACTCTTCCAATTGATTAACTATATAAATATATTGTGGTATTTTATATGGTTGAATCTTCCAATTGATTAACTATATAAATATATTGTGGTATTTTATGTGGTTGAATCTTCCAATTGATTAACTATATAAATATATTGTGGTATTTTATATGGTTTGTGAGCACGAGTGATTCATTAGTTTATTATATATACAAGTACAGATGGGTGGGGTGATTTGGGGGAATGAGGAGCGTGTGTTTCGAATTGTTTCGTAAATTTTCATTTCGTTTCGTTATTCGTGACTTAAATATTTATAATAAAAATTAAGTGTGTAAAAATTATTTATTTAATAAACAGAATTTCATTGGATTCATCGATTAACTACCGTCATATAAATATATATTGTTGTACACTATTTAAATGGATGATTAATATATGGTTTTTGCTATCTGGAATACATGGCGCTATCTGGCAACTCAGCCACTGAATACATGGCGCTATCTTGCAACATGGCTGATTAGAGGTTTATAAAAGACCGAGAAGCTGATGACGGAATCATTCAAGCTCGGCTCCCAGCCGAGCAAGGACCTCTGGTCCTTCTCTTTCTGGCCATTTGGGAAAACCCCAAATGAGGCCTCTTAGGTTAGGTAAACGAAAATAGCTTGGGGGAGAACTCCGCCTCCAAGTTGCATGCCTTGCAATCAAAGGCAACTACTCTCTCTCTCTCTCTCTCTCTTCCTTCAGGTGTACCCTCCCCCCCTTGGCTCAGCCAACTGACTGATTCAGCCAACTGGCTGATTCAGCCAACTGGCTGATTAGGAGTCTATAAAACAGCGCCTACTCGGCTGAAGTCTTAATATGCACTTTGCTCCTGCCAGGTGAACACCTCTCCTCCTTTCTCTTCTTTCTGGCCCTTTGGGGGGAATAGCTTGGGGGAGAACTCCGCCTCCAAGTTGCATGCCCCTTGCAACCCAGGTTGGCAACAAAGGGCCCTTTGGGGGGTATTTTTTTATTTTTTTATTTTTTATTTTTGTTGCAACACCCCCACCCCCTTTGCAACATTACGTAATCACTTGCAACATTCCTGCACTCTAACCTTTTTCGGCTATACTACTATTATCACCATGAACTCCGACTCTTTTGGTGCCAGTTTAGTGTACTTCCTTGGAAATTTAAATCTGAGATTTCAACATCCACACAACCTTCGTTCGGCTCCTTTCAGTATTTCATTTGATTGGTGCCCTTTTCACCGTAACGTTCTAATTTATTACAGCAAAACCAATTAATGAGCGGAGACGACACAAACTATTTTGGTCCAAAGCTTATCAATTTTATTACGTTACTGAATGAGGAATGACGAAGCAATTCAACAGTTCACAATAAATCAAATTCAAAATAAACATATTTTCAACAATATTCCACAATATTTTAAAACGCTTCAACAATACAATATCATTTTTTTTTACGCTTTTCTTCAAAGAATAATTTTCAGACAGACTATTTAATATTGACATAAATTTCAGCAAAATTACGAAGTATGCGAGCAACTTATGACAATGATCATGCGTACAATTCAAGCAACTGAGGAGCGTTTTAAGCACAATTTATTTTCCAGGACTCCTCGAAAGGAAGCTATTCGCGCCTTAAATATTTCCGCAAATATGAGTGGAGTGAGAGCGTAAAAGGAGGAACTAATTTGTGAATAACAAACAATTGCCTTATATTTCCACGATTCTGGTACAAAAAAATAACTGTAATTGGTACATTTTTCAAATGAATGCGAATCCTTTTAAACCGATGGAAGTATCTTTCAAAACTGTTCACTCAACAATTTAATTACAAAATTACTGAAATTTTTGTAAAGTAAATTTGCTTCTTGCGAACTTACGTTAGCAGTTTTTGGTTAAATTTATTAAATGTAAAAATGGTTATAATAGAGACCTTGAATGTGTTATTCTTAATTTATAATATAAAATTAAAATAATTTTTTTTATATAATTTTATAAAATTAGTATATGAGAATATAAAGAGTTTGTTTTATAGGATTTTTATATTCTACGAACTAAAGAATATTTAGTCATCAAATTTTAGCTCGAATGGAGTGGAAACAAAATGAAACAAAATTATAAAAATGGAAATTATTGAAATTATATAGTTAAATATTCTGCTTTCATATGTTGTTGCAACATTAGCATTTTTCTTTGTTCAACCTATTGGCAGAAAATATAATATATATTATATATATATATATATATATATATAGGATGAATTTCACAATAAAACACGTGAAATGAATAAATGCTGCAAACCCACAAGGAAAAAGAAAAACGATTCCAAGGCCTTTCGTGTATTCAAAGCTACACCTCGTCAGGGAATGAAGATAAACGGCGAGATACCCATAAATATATACAATGTACAGGAAAACAAAACAATTAGCACATACTTAACAAGGGTTAATGAGAGGCAAAAGAAATTTTAACATGATATCGTCAATTTTATACGTCCCCGCACTGTTATTGAAATTGCTTTTAAAATGAATAAATGCACATTCTAGAATATTTCGTTCTATTATATCTCTGTTTTTAACAAGCGCTTTAGAACTACCCCACTTGATGCTATGGTTACATCTATACATATGGTTAAATAAAGCATTGGAAGTATTAGCTGTTCTACAAGCATATTTATGCTGTTTTACGCTAATATCTAACAGCTAATACTTCCAATGCTTTATTTAACCATATGTATAGATGTAACCATAGCATCAAGTGGGGTAGTTCTAAAGCGCTTGTTAAAAACAGAGATAAATAGAACGAAATATTCTAAAATGTGCATTTATTAATTTTAAAAGCAATTTCAATAACAGTGCGGGGACGTATAAAATTGACGATATCATGTTAAAATTTCTTTTGCCTCTCATTAACCCTTGTTAAGTATGTGCTAATTGTTTTGTTTTTCCTGTACATTGTATATATTTATGGGTATCTCGCCGTTTATCTTCATTCCCTGACGAGGTGTAGCTTTGAATACACGAAAGGCCTTGGAATCGTTTTTTTTTTCCTTGAGGGTTTGCAGCATATATATATATATATATATATATATATATATATATATATATATTATATATATATATATATATATATATATATAATTTATATATATATATATATATTATATATATATATATATATATATATATATATATAATATTCAGCGATGCATTCACAGTTTAAGTAGAAGTATGAAGACTCAAACATCTTTCATACAGAGCACCATTCCGACCATACGCCCATTTCAGGGTACGAGCAGCTCGGAGCAGCATTGCCATGCAAATAGGGGGAGTCAAAGTACTGACGAAGCTGTCGTACGTGGTTCAACACCACTGAAAGGAACAATGTTTTGTGTTAGAATAGTCAAAACGAACATCTATGTCCATATCGCAATTTTCGTTAGTTTGTATTGCAGACACTCTAGTTATAATTAGTCCAACTGCAAAATATATATATATATATATATATATATATATATATATATATATATATACACACACACACACGAGGTTTATTCAAAAAGTATCCGGACTGATGCAATTGTAGACAGAATATGATACTTATAGGGTTTGGGGCTTAATCTTCCTGAAAGCACGTTCCTTGTGAAGCCACACACTTTTCCCAACGATCCTATCACTGTTGAAAACATTTTTCGAAAGCATTTTTCGGAATGGCCAAAAACTGCTTCGTCGAATTTCTTTTAATGGTCTCAACATCATCGATTCGGTGTCCTTTCAGGGTTTGTTTGAGCTTCAGAAATAAAAAAACGTCGCTAGCTCAAACATTTTTTCCTTCGTCATTATGAATTCCCCAAGCCGATGTTATTTTTGTTCTGGGTTTAGGTCTTACACAATCATGCAGTTTAGACTTAATAAAGTTAGCTACAGGGTGATTCTAAAGTCCCGTCCTAAATATAACTATAAAATAAATACCTTTGGGACAGGACATATAATTCACCCTGTATATAAACGCAGCTAATTTAACGGTCATAAGTGTTTTTGGAGTTTGGCTTTCCTTTTTTCCTCAGCGTTTCTTGGGAGATGTCCTTATTTATGAAAACTTCGATCCCTTTAGTTTCGTCCTATTTTCGACGAAACATTACAATCCTCCTCCTCCCCCTACTCCTCCTCCTCCTCCTCCTCCAGCGTGACTTTAATAAATATGGTGGGCATCGCATTACATTTACGGTATCATAAAATAAAACGTGCAGATGGATGAGTTCAGATTTGAGGGCTTGTTGCAAGAATTATGTTCACTTCAAAACTAAAATACTGCAGTAGGATTGATCGTAATTTATTTAGGTCATGACAAAGAATAAACAACAAAAAAAGTAGAAAGGACACTTTTGTAAACAAATTACACCCAGTTACTCTGTGGCAGCCGATTGTTTAAAGAAGAATGTGGCACCGAGAAAACTTTTTGGAGGATCTGGCACTGAGGAACGCAGTTAACCAAGAAATTAGGTTCTTAGTGGAAAGCAGTTTTCTTGAAAATCCCGAAAGTAGATCAAAATTGTAAATGTTGATAAAACTTCTTACTTGTACGAAGTGAATTCAGTATAAAATGCCGTTACATGAGCTTAGTATGTCGGGCTTCATGAAACGAGAATAATAAATATACAGGGTGTCCATAAAGTCCTGTTACGGCTTTGAATGTAAATAAAAAATTAATACTGAATATACAGGGTGCGAGAAAAGTCTTTAAAGATTTTATACATACAGCTATTTAATTAACAACATTATACAGATAAGTATTCAAATGATGAAACAAATCAAACGAAAAGTCCATAAGAATTTTATTTAAACAAATGTTTGCTAAATTGCAATTTAATCTTCAAAAAGTTCTCCATCCGCTATGATACATTTGTGGATTCTCTCTGTGAAACTCTTCATTGTTCTTCTGAACATATCGAGTAGGATCTTTTTCAGTTGTTCATCCATTTTGCGGCCAAGGGCATTCACAGTGGGATAGTAGACGTTTTAATGGGTTTATCCAATCGTATTTTAGGATATTTTGTCGCCCAGTAGTGAGCGTTGTGTTTGTTTCCTTTACTCGTTAAACCGAAGACACATTCATCTGAAAATCTGATCTTTCGAACGAAATACGGATCACTGTTGAACTTTTGTCTCATTGTTTCAGCAAACTGCAGCTGTCTATTAGAATCATCGTCGTATATGAGCTGAGAGTAAGTGGGTTTGTAATCGTGGTACTCTTGTGATTTCAATATTTTTGCTACTGAAAATTTGGAAATACCCAATTCTTGTGCGATTTTTCTCGTTGAATTGTTGGATCGACTTGAAAACTGGCGAAGACATTTTCTTTGTTGTTGTCTCCTGTCGCTGTTACTGGCCTTCCGCTCCTAGGACGATCTTTTACAAGGCCCCCTGTTTCCAAAAGTTTGAGCTTCCAGTATCGAAGAGTGGTTGCATTTGGTGGTGTTTTTTGTATATTTTTCTTGAAAAAACTTAAACTTTCTTCACAATTATTATAAGAAATAGCCCACGATACAAGATACACTTTTTCTTCCATGCTGTATTCCATCCATACTTACATGGTGCTGACTTGGGCTAAGTCGTAGGACCCTCCTGTTCTAGCCTAGGAGCATTCCTGGCCTTGTATAGTTGCTTTAAAAAGTATCACATACACTGCAGTGATGTTACTGGCATTTATTTATTATTAACAAATTATTTGTGTGTATAAAATCCTTCAAGACTTTTCTCCCACACTGTATACAAAAAATGAAGCTTTACTGCAAACAGTAAACAAAGACATTAACATATGCAAGATATCAACTTTCAGCATATCCTCCATCATTATCTAGAGCAGGGGTTCTCAGCCTTTTTAGGATGTATTACTTTCTGCCTCCATGTTTCTCTAAGTACCAATCAACATTAAGAAAGGAAAGTGGTACCACCTAGCCAAAACCGTAGGGAGGAAACTGTGTTGTTCAATTTTTAATTTTCATCCTTATCTGAAGACTTATAGTTATTCTAATGAAATTCGTCGACATTTGTACTAACTCAAATTATTGATTTTGGTGTTGCATGTTATCGTTAATATAATTTGAAATCTACACGGACGTCAAATTGGATAGGATGCAAATCCGCAGTCAGAAAGGTTGGGAGTTAGTCATTTACAACTAATATTACTTTTGAAAACATTATCATCAAAGTAGTTATCATTTAGCAAGCTGCGTATTAATAACTCTCTTGCGTACCACCTAGAAGATTACTGAGAGCATACCACAAGTTCGGAATCGCTGATCTAGAGTCTAGACAGGGTTGTAATCTTCTTTCGAAATTGGTGGAAGTATCTTTAAATTCCTGGGAGGTTATGGTGTTTACGTCATGCTTAATTCGTTGTTTTAAGGTCTTCTAAATGTTTATTCTTGTATAGACATTAGTTTTAATTCCTACCGCAAGGTAGAAATCTCATGGTGTGAGTTCGGATGACCGGGAAGCCCATGCGATAGCGCAACAACGTCCAATCCATCTTTCCAGAAAGGTATCTTTTAAGGAAGGTCCAAACACTTACACTCAGGCACAATGAAGTGGGGACCGTCTTGCTGGAACATCAAATTACTAAGAGGTTTCAATCTACGCTTGGCACAAAAAACTTTGTAAACTTATTTGTTTACGTTCAAAAACATAATAGAACTTTATGGAAACCAAATATATATATATATCGTCGATTATGACGACTGTGACGAGAGCATTATAGAGCAAGTAGCGGCAAAGCATCTTCAAAGAGATCCATATCCAGACAGCGACGATGACGACGAACCTGAGCCTCGAAAAATAACTGATGCAGAGGCTAAAGCGCGCATAAGTGCCTTACAAAAGTATTTCCTGCAAGAAGAAATGACAGGATGTCCTCACTGTGCTTTAGATGCATGCAGTGATTTTGTTGGTTTACAATTAGTAAAGTCTTTGAAGCAACCCACTTTAGATCATTTTTTTCTTTCGCAATAAATAGGTGCGCGTTTTATTTTTATGGTCCTTTGTAATATGTACAGGGTGTCCCTAAAGTCTGGACACATAGGAAATATCACTAACTATAACTAACTATATGTTATTATATTATTATTATTATTATTATCTTAAATTCATGCAACTGAGGCCTAAGGTAGGCCCACATCGAATCAGCAACCCTGAGGTAGGACCAAATAGGACCTCCAAGTCCATAAGTTATGGACTTGGAGGTCCTATTTGGTCCTACCTCAGGGTTGCTGATTCGATGTGGGCCTACCTTAGGCCTCAGTTGCATGAATTTAAGATAATAATAATAATAATAATAATAACATATAGTTAGTTATAGTTAGTGATATTTCCTATGTGTCCAGACTTTAGGGACACCCTGTATATACGTACCATGCCACAGTAAAAACACTGCTTTTATTAAATAAATGTTTATCTTTTATAGTTTTATTTTTTCCCCAATAGAAGACAGGTTCGTTTAATTGGGCCAGCTGCTTTATTGGGATAAAACACACGAGTCCCGTTATGTCCCAATTAAGCGGAATCGACTGTATATATATATATATATATATATTATTAGGTTTGTTTAACCTTCGCAACATCTAAGGTCATATGACGGAGGGGACCTACAGCTTTACATGGGATCCGAACCACGGGTCGCTACATAATCTGGACGCAGAGGACGGTCTCCCATCCAACTACTACCCAGACCCAATGTCGCTTAACTTCGCTGATCAACGGGAAGCGGTGTTACGACATTGGCTACGACGTAGCCCATATATATATACACACACACACACACACAAATAATGTAATACATAACCTCGTTATTGAGCTCCATCAGTATAAATTTTTTATCTAATTTAATTACAAAAACCAAAATTGAAATGGAAAATATTTTGAGCTTTAATCCATTCAATAACTCTTCATTATATTAATTAGTGTCACATAGTATCACATGATTAGGAATAAAACACACACACACACACACACACATATATATATATATATATATATATATATATATATATATATAGTGCCTCGTTGGCACTATAATAATGTTAATTAAGTTAATTATTAAGTTGTTAATGATTATGATTGCTTGAGACTGGGGTCAGACCAAATAATGTTATTAATTAAGGAGATTTATCGAGTGAGTGTTCTTTTATTAAACAAAATAAATGAGATTTAAGTGAAACAAATAAGATTGCAGTTGTTTAAATGAAAGTTGATCGAAATGTTATAAATGTGCACTTGATTAATGACATCATTATATAACGCGTGAGGTAATATTCTTTATGTAAAGTTAGGTCAGCGGTTCTTAACCTTTTTAGGCTGCGATCCAAATTCTGGTCTCGGGGCGAGCTCGGTGACCAATGCCTTCAAACAGTTCACTCGTAATAGATAATAAAATAAATAATAATGGTAAAATGATTAGGGATAACATAAATAAATGATAAATGACAATTTAATGACCCAAGTTTGGGTCGCGACCCAGAGGTTAAGAACCCCTGAGTTAGGTGAATGACACCAGGCCAATGGAGCCTGTACACGTTGCTTACATGGTGAGTTCTCTCGTGTCACTGAGGTCCTTCGAGGAGAGATGCGAGATGCGATTGAGGCATCGTGCCCGAGAAGTCTTTATAACGAGGTCGAGGTGTGACGTTCAAAGCAAAGGGAATGCTTGAGTGAATAATCGCGATGTGACGTCATCTTGGTCGTGGCTCTGTCGATGGAACGGCGGGCTTATTGTGAAGTGGAAATCGCGAAAGTATTTGAAGGCGTCTCTGACGCTACATATACAAGGTGTTTCACAATCAGTCTGCCATACTTTGGGGGGGGGGGTGATATCGAGTAAAAAAGTTAATACAACATAGGTGCTATTTCCAACCGTTGCGGAGCTACGGACGTTTTAAGGTGCACGGAAAAAAATAACCGAGAGTATTAATTTGATGTATTTATTGCTACATTTTATGAGATACACGTTATAAATGTTCAAAATATCCGCCTCGGTTTTCAATGCAGAGCCTTGCTCGTTCCAAACAAGAGTCCACTGCCCATTGAATCATTTCGGGGTGTTCTCGTATGTAAGCAGCGGCATCCATAATCCGACGCAAGTTCCTCGTTCGTTTGTACTTTGGTCTCGTAGACCATCTCTTTCATAAGGCCCCATAAAAAGAAATCTAACGGGGTTAGGTCCGAAGATCTCGAGGGCCACGATATTGGACCAGCACGACCAATCCAACGATTCCCGTACCGCTGATTCAAGTAATCCGTAACATGACGACCAAAATGTGGTGGTGCCCCATCGTGCTGAAAGAACATCCTGCGCCTTGTCTCTAAGGGTACGTCTTCCATGAAAAGCGGCAATTCGTTCGTCAGGAAGTTCAGATAAATATTAGCAGTTAATCGTTGTTCCAAAACGAATGGTCCAATCAGCTGATCTCCAATTACACTGCACCAAACAGTCACCGAGAATCGATGTTGAAAGTTTTCTTCAACGATACCATGGGATTATCGGCAGATCATAAGTGGGAATTTCGTCTATTGTTAATTCCATACCGAATGAATTGTGCTTCATCACTAAACAGTATGCGATTAAGAATTTGCCGATCCATCCACTGGCAAAATTGAACACGTTTATCGTAATTATCCGGCTGAAGAGCTTGCACACGTTGCAAATGATAGGGATACAAACCCTCATTATGTATGGTTCGCCATACACGCTATGCGAATTCACCAATTCGTCTAGTTCGGAAAACGTCTTCGATATTCCTCAACTGCCGCTCTGCTGTTACCATCACAGAATCCATAAATGAAATGGATATCAGCGTATTCAACGGGTGTGAACTGTTGATTCATTTTGATTGTTCAGTTTAGCGCAACACAGTGTCTCGTTCCACAGACCAGAACCAACTGAAAGAAAAAACTGAGGATTAGTAGTGGTAACTTCGTTAACCGAAACTACCACCAGTGCTGCCATCTATCGAATTACACGCAAGTAGGGATTTGTTGTTTGCGCATCTTAAAACGTTCGTAGCTCAGCAACGGTTGGAAATAGCACCTATGTTGTATTAACTTTTTTACTTGATATCATCCCCCAAAGTATGGCAGACGGGTTGTGAAACACCCTGTATATCAGGTGCGAGTCTCGCGCGTCGATCGCACGGTGGGCAGGCTTGTGGTCCCACCTCAAGAATTGGCTTGGTGGAGGAGAGAGTTGCTTTATTGAACCCTCCAAATCAGTAAGCCATGTACACTCGGCTCATCTGGTATTGTCCTGAGCCATGTGTCTAGAATTCTTTTGAAATTTTTGTTTCATATCGACGCCATTAACTGGTCTTGGCCCTCTGACGACTAAAGGCTTCAGGGTTCTCGGGTTGCGGTAAACCGTCCATTGACTCGTCCGTGGGTTGGTGTGTGGCTACACACCCACACTTAGGATGATAACGTGGCCAGTGATTCTTTTCGGATTTTGTGGGCTATTACCCATCATTTACTTCATTTTTCATATAGTACAACAACCCACAATATCCACTTTTTCTTATGTAGAATTTAAATCTGAATCTATTTTCTTCTATGGTATTTCTTGTGCAAATTGATATTAACGGAGATATAAGCAATTTTTGGATCGATTAAAATCGATTGAAATACAGTAGTATGGTGGTAATTATTCGTTTTACCCCTGCGGGTCGATTTTGATATGAGAATAGGTTTTTCTGGTGTATTTTGGTGTGTTCTATTCAAATCTGACCTTCATTTCTTGCGCAAATGAATTATTGAATGCCCGGTTAGGTTAATTGAATGCCCGGTTAGGTCAACTGTACGCCCTTGATGATTGGTTAGGTTGTCGTGATATTTTCGTTAGTTTTAATAAAAATATCACGACTCAACCCAACTGACGAAAATATTACGACAACCTAACCAATCATCAAGGGCATACAGTTGACCTAACCGGGCATTCAATAATTCATTTGCACAAGAAATGAAGTTCAGATTTGAATAAAACACACCAAAATACATCAGAAAAACCTATTCTCATATAAAAATCGACCCGCAGGGGTAAAACGAATTACCACCATTGCACACAAGCAAACGTGAAAATCGTACTGTGCAGGGTGTTCAATAAATGTTACTGACTGTAGTAAAACCTTTTACAGCAATTTCATGCGACTCACATGAAACCTTTTGCTGTACAATGTGTCTGACCGTTGTGAGACCTTTTACAGCAATTTCTTGCATTTGAAACCTTTTACAGTAACCTACCAGGTATTCATTCTGGCTGTATACGGTCGTACATCAACTGTTTTTGCTAACTCGGATACGTCGTCGTCCAACAGGAACTGACGCTAATCGGAGGTTCACAAATAATTAAGCGACAATCCCTTACGGGAACATTCGACGAACTAACATAGCTCCTCGAAACAAACCAAATCAGGTGGGTATTCCTTTGCAGCGAAACCCTGTAAGCTTCCTTACGGAGTAAAGACTTGCTTCTCGTATTAGGAAAAATCTGCCCTAAAGTCCACAGAAACAAACCGCTTACGTGAATTGTCTTTATTGAACCGTAACGAGCTTAACTGTAACCAACTAACAATAATAACCAATAAACATTAAGCAAATAGGACCTAGGCTATTCAAAACATTATATAGCCTATTTACATTTTACCGATTGACTATTCAGTTTTACAACCGTAAATCTAACGAGTCCAACTAAGCCTGTTTAATACTATTTACACAATTCACAACTCGTAAAACTAAGAAAATTACAACCTTACAAACTACCATATAACAAAAATTTAGGATCTTTTCCGTTCTACCCCAGCAACAATTTCTAGTGTAGTTTTACTTGCTGAATTCAATAATATATATTTTATTTTGGAGAAAGTATTCGTGCTTTAATTAGTTATGGTTATAATTATTAATTTTTTTCTCTCTTTTGTAGATATTGTTATGGATGATAAATGGAATTTCATAAACATAGTTAAGGAAATAACGTTCTACCCCAGTCTTCTTTAGTTAACCTTATAAGGCTAACTAACGAAAATATCACGACCTAACCTAACCAATCGTCAAGGGCGTACAGTTGATTTAGCTAAACAAAGGAACGAGAGACATTGGGGAACATCTAGAAATATGATAGATTCTTATTTATGTGAATTTCTGTGGAGGAGAAGACAAAAAGGAAAGGACATTTTTATTGAAATCTTAAATGCAATCTCTACTTTTAAATAAAATAAACGGACTATAACTCTTTTGTTATTAATTTCTCCAAAATAAGATATATATTATTGAATTCAGCAAGTAAAAAACTACAGTAGAAAATAATATATAATTCCATTTTTTGTTGCTGGGGTAGAACGGAAAAGAGCCAAAATTTACCTGTCTAATACAATACACGAAGTAAATTTACAATATTTACAACCAGGTAACGAAAATTTACTCATATTTACAATTTGGCCTACATTGAAAATTCGATCAATAATAAAGAAACAATAAAATTTACATTAAATTTATCATGATTTACTGAAGTCTATATTTTAAATTAAGGAACGACACGTCATTTACTTAGCTGTAGTTTGGTCCGAGTATGAACAAAATTAACCTGTTGTTCTCTGCCTTTCTTGTTTCTAGTGTTATCTGGATGGTTATAAAGTTCAGTTCAAGATTGGGAACTAGTTTCCCAATTATTTTCCATGTATAAATTATGGTGTATCCCTCGTCTTCTTTTCTTTACCAATAATTTTAGTTCTTTGAATCCATTTATTTTGGCTGTGAAGTTTCTCTGAATTTTTTCTAGTTGACTAATTTTTTTTTTTATATACCGGGAAGTTTTTGTATGATCAGTTTTGAACAAAGGAATCATTACATTTTTGTCTCTTCTTTCAAAGGCTCTCAGTATCTGTTCAGTTATTCATTTTGCTTTGTTTATTGCTATCTCTTTTGTGCGTCTCAAATTTCGCATAGTCAACTAATATAATAATCCCTAAATCTTTTACTTTTACTTTCCGATTTTCCGAATTTTCTGTCTATTTGGGGTAGAGCAGCCCGTAGATTTTAGTTTTTCTTTTTCTTTATCTTAAAAGCTGAAATTTTCGGGATTATGATATCTGATCGATTTAACATATTATCAACAAGTATATCGTGGGCTGGACTAAGTTAGGTTAGGTTAGATTAGGAAAACTTGGGTAAGGTTAGGTTAGCATAGATTAGATTAAGTTAAAGTTAGGTTAAAGTCAGGTTATTAGTATTCCGATGGGAATAGGTCCAAAAATTTTCTGTGTTAAATTTCTTATCTTCTGATCATTTCTATATTCTGTTTGTGTCCGTTTGTAAATATTGTATCGGGTGGTTTTTTAAACATCTGACACTTTAAAAGGTTTGTATTTTTTTTGTTAACTGAAATAAAAAATGAAATATTTACTGTACCTTCTTTACCCATGGAGAATTAGTCCCCTAGTGTAAAACATGTTCTATGTGATGTCCTCTCAGGTAATTAACTCTTTGCGCAAGAACAACAAAATTTTGCAATACTTTGTTCAGAGTATCTGTTGAAATCTCAGCAATTTCTTGTTCAGTTAATGCTCTCAATTTTCCATTGTGTGTGGATTCTGTTTAAATACGCTATCTTTCAAATAACTTGGCACAGATAAAAGTCACAGGGATTTAGATCTGGTGATGTTGGTGACCATGATATTCTTTTATCATAAACCGCAGGAAGTCTGTTAGACAGGACTCTTCCGCTGAAAGTATCGCGTAAGTATCGTGAGCTGAGAGGACATCACATAGTGCATGTTTGGCATAAGGGGGCTAATTTCGCATGTGTAGAGAAAGTACAAGAAGGTACAATAAAAACTTCATGGTTTTAGTTGAGTTAATAAAAAAATACAAACTTTTTAATTAATTAAAGTTTCAGATGTTTAAAAAATCACTCAAATATATCACTCATGAGTTCCTAGATTTTCTGCTAATTTTTATTTCATCAGCTATTACTAGTTGACTCATTATCTATACCGGTTAGTATATGATTATGAATCATAATAGAGCTAATACTGTTCCTTGTGGTACGGAGCAGCTACGTACAGTACCTCCGATTCTGATAATGATATTCCTTGGACTGTAACAACTTGCTGACCCCATCTATGAAAGTTATATATTCACTTTCCCACTTTGCGTGCTGTTCTCATATATTTAATTATCTGTGCTATTAGTTCATGATCACATTTGTCAATTTCTTTGGCAAAGTCTGTATACTAATCAATTTTCATCATTTTCGAGTGCATCAATGATATTGTTCTAATGTTCTATTATCTGTGCTAGGCACGATCTTTCTTTTTTTTATGCAGGAAAGGGGAAGGGGGTCAAGGGCGTATGCCCGCAAAAATGCTCCTCCATAGAAGGAAAAGGAGAGAGTCAAAATTAAAGTTTCCGAGGGTGTTAAAGCTATACCATTTTCTCTTAAATTTTGAAAAGGATGTGTAGTGTGTAAGATGCATGTATGTGTAGTGAGGAACAGAGGGAGAAGCGTGTGTTTGAGAGCATGCTGGACTGCTCACAAAGTAGATGAGACACGGAAAATGATCAGCTAAGGAGGAGAGTGATAGGAGAAACGGGAGTTCCAGCACTCCCTGTCTCCTGCCTAATATTCTCCTCGGAGTACTTCCCCGGTCAATTGGTGTCTACAATCTCCTCCTTTAGATCAAAATTCACGTTGATTCTCATTGAATCTTTCCTGGGTGTCCAGAAAGTCGTTGATTTTTTCTGTAACTATTCTTCCAAATATTTTGATGAAATGAGATGTCAGTGACACTGGTTTATAGTTCTTTGATATTTATTCCCTCCTTTATATACAGGAAGAATGCTTGCTCGCTTCAGGATATCTGGTTTTTCTGTTGTGTTCAGAGGGTCGTAGCTGCTGAATGTGATATTGTCCTGTGTAAAATCAAAATCTATTTACACGGTATTCTCTCTCCTTGTAATTCTTATTCAGAGAAAGTAGTCCTGTCATACATTATTTTATCTTTTATGAGGGTACTGAAAGCAGATTCGTACTGAGCTCTTAATATTTTAGATATTTCTTTCAGATCGTCAGTTAGTGTATTATTTTCTTTCTTTAAAGGTCTGATAGTCGAGCGAGTTTTTCTTTTCCTTTCAGCAAAGTTATGGAAGTATTTTTTATTTTCCTTGATTGCTTCTATAGCATCTTTCTCTTCTCTTTATGTATGTTTCTCAGTTAGATCTTGCATGTCACGGTCAATACTCTCAAGTTTCTCATTGATTACCTTACTTGCAGTGTTGTCTTTGCACTTCTGTAATTTTGCAACCACACTCTTTCTCTTGAGGAACAGTGTCCGCCATTTCCTCTCGAAATTATTTCTCTTTTCTCTTGGTTGTTTTTACGAAACATATTCTTAAAAAAATTAGTTTTCTTCTTCTAAGGTTATTGACATCTCATCCTTTGTTTTAGTCTTAAAGATGGCTTCCAGATTTTTGCTTCTACACTTGATTTAATGGTTTTGCAATGCTTTTAGAGTTTGCATTAAAATGTTAAAATTTGCGCCTTTTTATGTGTTTCTTCTTTCAAGGTTTACTTACCCTGTGATCAACCCAGAAATTTCCTTTACCTTCTATCTGTTACGATATACAGGGTGTTCCAAAAGTCCCTATCTATTTTGCAGAAACAGTAATATGTTTAGGAAAATAAAAGAACAGCATAATCATATATATGTGTGTGTGTGTGTGTGTGTATAATATCAAATTCAGGCATTAGCTTCAGCATGAGCACCATCAGTGTCTCTGCTTGTCTTAAATCTGTCAGCTGCATTCACCAGCATCTGCAATTATTTTCCCCGCTGCGGCAGCAGCAATGCAGTTTCGCAAACCTTTCAGGTCTGCCAGTCTTGTTTTGCACACATCAGACTTTATAAAACCCCATGCAAAGAAGTCTAGAAGCGTCAAATCCGGAGATCTTGCCGCCCACGGCATGTTTCCACCACGCCCAATCCAGCGATTTGGAAAACGTTAATTGAGGTACGTTCGAACAATGTTTGCATAATGACAAGGAGCCCCATCTGGTTTTGTCAATATAGCCCTGCAAAGAAAAGGGCAGCAGCGGGGAAAATAACCCCACAGACATGCAGAGACACTGATGGTGCTCATGATAAAGCTAATGTCATATATATATAGCGTATGTTACAGTCAATCTGTGAAACCAGCCATTTCATGTAATGCCTAAAAATTTCAGGCATTTCACGTAATACTTGTGACCTTTAAACAGAGGTAATACGCATTACCAACCTAACCTTCACGAAGTCATTAATCGCTTAATCGAATTATGCAAAATGCCTGAAATTTTTAGGCATGACGTGAAATGACTGGTTTCACAGATTGATTTTAACATATATGGTTATGTTGTTCTTTTTTTTTTCTTAAAATATTAATTAATTATTAATTAATTATTATTTCTGCAAAATAGACAGGGATTTTTGGGACACCCTGTATACTGTTTCGATTTCTTATGTAATTTCTTTTTGCGTGTAACCTGTTCGGGCCGGAACATTCTTTTCTGTTGTGACTCCTCTGTCGGCAGAGCCGAAGGAAGACTCGCTGATACTGTCGCATCTGGCTCCAGCCAGTACGTAAGCCAGCACGTGTTAACAACTGTGATTGAAATATCATGGTACACGAGATAATTACCGGAGGATGGAATATTTTTATTTTACTTCGGTTTTTTTTTAACAATTAGGGAAATATTTAAATTATCTGTGTATCTATCACTCTCACTCTCGTTCACTCTCTCTCTCTCTCTCTCTCTCTCTCTCTCTCTCTCTCTCTCTCTATATATATATATATATATATATATATATATATATATATACACACACACAGTTAAGCTCATTAGGTTTTATTACATGATAACGAAAGTACGAAACCAAAAAGACATGATAAGGAATGAAGTTATTTAACCCACAGGTATCGACTTGGAGGTTGCTGGTATGCACTCAAAACAATATCGTGCTAAAAAGTGCATGTTACTCGTTGATCTTCGTACATTCTTCACGCGCATCTAGGGATTGCAAGGTGAGTGTTAAATTTAAGTAGTGTTATGCGTTAAGTTAACAGCCTAAAAGCAAGAATCGCTACACTAAAATTTTTAATAAACTGTATCGGTAAAAGGTAATGTTGAACCCCCAAATCGATTAAGGAAGGTTCCGAAAAAAGTATCTTTATCGTATTTTTAAAATTAGATGAATTAATTATCGGACAGATTCGTGTCTCCAGCGCGTCCACGAAATTAATGACGATAAAAACTCTCTCTCTAACAGTGTATTTTCACTGTTTAAGGATGCAGTTGTCGTTTCTGATAGTAACTATTTTGTTCGAATATGTAATTATATTAATAATAATGTTTAGGTTTTTTGGATCAAGTAAAGATAATCCCTCCCAACAGAAAAAGGAGGGACTATCTTTACTTGATCATTTTTTGGGAGGGATCATCTTTACTTGGTAAAGTTGGTAATACCGCTTTACCGCAATACCGCAATACCGCTTTAATTAAAGTCTTTGGATCAAGTAAAGTTAAGCACCCCCAACCTTTTTTAGTTAGCTTTATAAGGCTAACTAACGAAAATATCACGACCTAACCTAACCAATCGTCAAGGGCGTACAGTTGACCTAACGATTGGTTAGGTTAAGTCGTGATATTTTCGTTAGTTAGCCTTATAAAGCTAACTAAAAAAGGTTGGGGGTGCTTATCTTTACTTGATCCATTGTAATAAATGAATTTTAATAAATTTTGTTTTCAAATAAATCATTTTTTAAAAAAAGATTCTCTTAATTTTTATCCTTATGTCAGACTGCTTCACTTTACTTTACTTTCTGGGAGGGATTATCTTTACTTGGTCATTTTTGGGAGGGATTTGCTTTACTAGTGTGACCTGGGAGGGATTATCTTTACTTGATCCGGTTTTTTAACCTAAGGGTTTTTAATCCGTTCTATCACTAGGTTCTAATACTTGGTGGTTATTTATTTCTAAAAATTAAAGTACAAAATGTGTAAGACCTATAAGAGCAATATGAATACGTGCTAATATTATCAATTTTATATGTACTGGGGCGTTTAGCAGGTTTTTATGTTACATGTTTTAACAAGTTTTGTTTTACCGTAAGACAAGGTCTCTCGTCATGAGTCCCTACAGAGAAGAAAAAGTTCTTCAACCTTCGCGTCGAACAAGCTTCACATTGTCGTTACATAATAAAACCATTCCAAAATATCTTTGTTGGCAATTTTCAATGCAAATAAATGTCTCGAAGGCGATCAAGGATGCTAAAACGTTCTATTCAGTCCTGTCTTCCCTGCGAATTGAATCCATGCATTTTCTAGTACAGAAAGTCAACGCTGTCCACCGATCTTGGGGTTAAAAAATGTTTCAAGTAATTAATTCTAAAGAAGCGATTGATTGTTGCCAGAAACTATCGCTCATCCCCTTCATTTTTTTATATTACCCCAAAAACTCTAGAATTTCAACTTGAATTCCTCTTGTATTGCATATAAAATTATATACATGAATTTGACTCTTGCAAGAAAACAATCTCTCTCTCTCTCTCTCTCTCTCTCTCACACACACACACACACACACATGTGCGCATCTCCGCATATACTGTATAAGTGAGGTACCAAAATTCATACATCTAAAAACTAACTAACTAAACCTAATTGACTTAACCAAACCTTAGTACCATCGAATCGAGACGGGCGTGATAAGTGTTAAATCATTAAATAGTGAAGTACTCGCTAATCTAGCCTAACTTAACGGAACCAAACCAAACCTTAACTAACTTAACCAAATATAATCTAACTTAATCAGGACCAACATATCTTTTTTTGACAGTAAAAAGGTCCCTAGATTTTTAAGTGTTACTTCACAAAAAGTTACCCCGCTACATCTGGAAAATATCACGCATTCCCCCTAACTTATGTCCAGTTGCCTACGCGCGAGCGTACACACACACACACACACACACACACACACACATATATATATATATATATATATATATATATATATATGCGCCTCGGTGGTGTAGTGGGTAGTGTCACTGACTACGAATCCAGCAGCCCTGGGTTCGAGACCTGGTGACGGCAGGCGGCGCGCAGCAAAACCCAGCTGTTCATCCTTCCACACAATAAAAAAAAAGAAAATGGTTGGTAGATAAATGGGTACCCTAGGCAATGTTCCCTCTAATTTTGTTTAGTCCGTGTGCGCAAGAAATTTTCGTTGTGCATACATTTACATTCATGGTGAAAAATTGTGCAAACTTTTCTGAGCGTTATTATCTTCAAAATGAAATATATATAAATATTAAATACTTGATAAATATTATTTCCATAAGGTGATAGCTTGATCATTACGGTACTATTAAATGGATATTAAAAAACTGTTTACAATATTATATATTCTTAAAAAAGAAAACATTTTATCCATTCTAAAAATATGAATAAAATAAAATTCAACAAAAAGAAATAAAATAAAAATAACATTAATTGAAAATGACTATTTTAGTTATCATTTCTCAAAACAATTTTTAGCATTTAGCGATTTAAAATAGACTATCAAGATTAATTCATGATTTTATCCATTCACAAAATAGGAATAAAATAATTTTATTTTTTATGAATTATGAGGTAATTACTATTCGTTTTTATGCAAAAATAAGAAAGCGAACGTTATATTCAATGCGTTAATGTATAAGAGAAAAAAAATGCAAATACTGTACATAGAGTAAAAAAAATCCGTTTTGCGTAATTGCGCGGGCGAAGTCGGGTGGAAGGGGTTAATACTTAAAAGAGCGACTATAGAGTATGTTGATGCAAATGGTCAGACCTTGTGTGACGATAGATTTATGAAATTACTTCATTTACTGTCGTGACTCATGATACGCTTGAGCCTGTGCGCATTTTATTTTGCTGTGTGCGCGGGTTTCACAACGCGTGTGCGCGCGCACACGCGCACACCTTAGAGGGAACATTGACCCTAGGTAGCCTAGTGGTTAAAACGCTGGGTTGTTGGTGAGGCGTGGTTCGGATTCCACGTTAAACTGTAGGTCAAAGGTGGAGTGAAAAGCTTAACCTTCGTCAGAATGAACAATTCAGGCGGAAGCTAACCAAAGGTTACCAAAGGTATACATATCAGAATACAAAAATCGTGTCCATGTCGGAAATGAGTACAGAATATGCAGCATGACTACATTAACATCTAAATTAGTTGCTATGAGAACGTTATATTGCGTCATAACAATCGTAAAAATTTGTGCGTAACTTATTATTTTATACCCATTTAACACTTTACATACGTCAGAGCTTGAAATGTTGTTTCAGAACTAAAGAAATCGTACATATGAAATTATTTTGTAGGTTACAGGTCATATTATACAGGGGGCGCTGAAGTATATAAAACGTAATTAAATCGAACCGGAATTAATGAACTCGTACTAATCGTAATTAAATCTAATCTTCAATCGTTTAACTCGAATAATATCGAATCCGAGTGAATTTCTGATGGATTCAATTCACGTATGTCATTCTGATGGATTCAATTCACGTATGTCATTATGATATAGAAATTTTATTTTATCTTCTTCTAAAATATCCTCCCGATCTCCTGGGCCTTACATCTTTTTTACCTTCCGCAATCTACAGGGTGTCCCGTAAGTTTGCCGACACAGCTGTGTGTTATCGGCGCGCGGACCAGATGCAATCTGTTAAATTCCTCAGCGACCTCCCTCTGACTCCGATTTCCTACGAGCAGAATTACCTGGATGCGTTCTTCCTTACTCAAAGATGTATAAACGGAAAAACATGAATTACTTATTTTACCCTATGGTTCCAGTCTTATGGGACACCCTGTATGCTTGTTTGAAGGGTTGTACGAGAAACAAGACATGAACTTCATTTTAAATTGAATTGAATTGAATAACCTTTATTAATAATAAAATAAATACATTGGTTTTTACAATTTATAATTACATAAATAATTGTGACGCTGGACTATTTACTTTATTAACTAATTTGGCCCTTGAGCTTTAGGCTCTACTGGACTTTTATTAAAAATAAAACAAATAGTTATTATTAATAATAACTAAATAAATAAATATTATTAATAGTTACAGTATGTATTAATCTTAAATCATCATTATCGCTATGACAAATGCAAGGTCATTATTCAAGGTATTATACCAATACCATACAAAGAGATACCATACATGAGAGATAAGAACTGAACAATCGCAAATAATGTGTCTTTAATCCTAGATTACACACGAGAAATAAATAAACAAGAGTAATGTACATTAATCCTTAATTAGTCCTTAATTAATGTACATTTCAATCCAGTGAAAATGGGTGGTTTCATAGAGGTTTCATATGAGTGTGTAGTGAATACTCTTATTTTAGTTTCAAGATAAATGTTAATTTTACCGTCTTGAATTTCGGAATAGCTATAAATTCATTTTAAATTAGTTACCCATCATAATTCAATTGTAAACCACATTAATACTAATTTTATGTATACTGTATTATTTTATTGTATGTAAACATAATTAATTATATATCACAATTGTCAGTTAATTATTTATATTCAAATAATTATTTTAATCTAATACCATGTCCATTTTGCAAATAAATAACAGAAATCCAAGGGTTATATTTCCATCCTTGGTACTGTCGCAGTTTCGCCTAACGGACTCAATACGGCTAGTGAGATAATCACTGGTTGGCACTTAACCAGCGGCAGTGCTTATGGCTACATCATCCAGGTTAACCTATACCGGATAGATGCGCTACGGTCCCAAGCCGTAGTTTGCCTAGGCCCAACGACGACGACGACGAAAACCAACAATTGGTGACCCCGGAGTTGGATTCCCCCCTTTTACCCGAACGACTAGGACTAGACTGTAACGTCGTTCGTGCCCATCACCCCCTTCACCCGAGCGACTAGGACCAGACTGTAACGTCGCTCGTGCCCTCTGCCCCTCACCCCTGCCCGTGCGCTCTGTGCCTCCGCTCGTCTCAACCTCCACTCCTTCGTTGGTAACTTGTCGTCTTGCTTGTACGTCAGCAAGCATAGGAGAAGATGCCTGACGACGCTGGTGCCATCTCCCACTTGAGCGTAAAGCTCCCCGTCTTCTGGCCGGGTGATCCATTTATTTGGTTCCACCAAGTGGAATCACAATTCAACTTGGGAAGGATCACCGCTAGCAGGACAAAATACGATCATGTTTTGTCCTCTCTACCAGCGAGCATCATCTCTGAAGTCCGTGACGTCATCGTGTCTACTTCCACGAGTGAGGACCCATACAACGATCTGAAGTCTGCCATCCTGTGCCGCACCACTGTCTCCGAGCGTGAGAAACTACATCAGTTAATCTCAAAAGAAGAACTTGGAGACCGTAAGCCCACTCAAATGCTGAGGGCTATGCAGTGCGCTCTAGGCGAACGCGCACAAACCTTCGATAAGGACATCTTTAGACAGTTGTTCTTGCAGAAACTTCCTCCATCAGCTCAGCGTGTCTTGGCCACTATGGATCCTGCTACTCCAGTTGATAAACTAGCAGAAACTGCCGACAAAGTAGTGGAGATTGACACAGCTCCGGTCAACAACGTGAACACACAATCGGAACTGGAGTTGAAAGTGGAAGAGTTAAGTCAACAACTCAACCACGTTTGTTCTCTGCTACAAAATCAACGGCAAAGAAGCCATTCTCGGTCAAGATTTACGAAGAGGGATCGTTCGAGTTCCGGGAAGATCTGCTTCTACCACTCTAAATTTGGAAAGAAGGCTAGGAAGTGCATCTCCCCTTGCAATTTTTCGTCGGAAAACCCCAGCAGCGAGTCCTAATGGCGTCTAGTACTCGCACTGCCAACCTGTTATTCATAAAGGACAGGAACTCTGGTGTCAATTTCTTGGTCGATACCGGAGCGTCAGTCAGTGTATTCCCTCAAAAATCTGGTCATACGCACTCGGAATCTCCGCCTCTATACGCTGCTAACGGTTCACGCATACCCACGTACGGTACTCAGTCGCGTGAACTAAACTTGGGCCTTCACCGATCCTTCAAGTGGATTTTCATCTGTGCTCAAGTGCAGCATCCCATAATCGGCGCTGACTTCCTCCAGCATTTCAAACTCCTGGTGGATCTTGACAAGCGACGCTTATGCGACCAGGCCACACTGCTTTCTGTTCTTGCCAAACAGGTTGCCCTTCCGGACGCCTCGAACTCTGCACTTTCCCTCGTTCCCCCTAATTCCATGTACCAGTGCCTTTTCCAGCGATATCCAGGAATTCTTCAACTGATGCAGATGGGTGATACCATTAAGCACACCATTACCCATCACATTACAACAAAAGGTCCCCCTGTGTTTGCAAAACCCAGACGTCTTGCCCCGGACAAACTGAAAGCTGCCAAATCGGAATTCCAGCTTATGATAGATCTTGGGATAATAAGACCTTCCAAAAGCAGTTGGTCCTCTCCCCTACACCTGGTCCAGAAGAAGTCAGGAGACTGGAGATCATGTGGGGATTACCGGTTTTTGAATTCGACAACCATCCCGGACCGATATCCGGTACCAAATGTCCAAGACTTTACTTCTCTTCTCCACGGCAAATCTATCTTCAGTAAAATAGACCTCGTTAAGGCTTTCCACCACATTCCCGTAGAGCCTTCGGATATTCCCAAGACTGCAGTTTGTACACCATTTGGGTTATTCGAATTTGTGAAGATGCCGTTCGGGCGGAATGCTGCGCAAACCTTTCAGAGGTTTATAGATGAGGTCACCAGAGGCTTAGACTTTGTTTATGCCTACATCGATGATTTGCTTGTGGCCAGCTCAACGGAAGAGGAACATAAGGAACATCTTCCACTCCTCTTTCAACGCTTAGAACAATACGGTGTTACTATTAATGCATCTAAGTGTGTGTTTGCACAGCCAACCTTGGAATTTCTTGGTCACACGATTTCGCAGCACGGAATTACCCCCCTTCAGGACAAGTGTGAAGTGATAAAAAATTACCCTATGCCAAATAATCAGCGTGAGTTACGTCGGTTTCTAGGTTTGGTAAATTATTACCACAAGTTCATTAAAAACTGTGCCAGTGTTCTTGCTCCTCTACACGCTATGATCACACAAACGCAAGGTAACGAAATTGGTATGGTGTAGCGATAGTTTACAGGCGTTCGACAATGCCAAAAATGCTATCAATAGTGCATTGTCTCTGTCATTTCCTATCAGTGATGCCCCCCTAACTCTGACGGTCGATGCATCAGATGTTGCGATCGGTGGGGTGTTGGAACAAACCATTAACGGTCAACAAGCACCCATCGCGTTTTACTCGAAAAAGCTGCAGCCAGCCCAAACGCGTTATAGTGCTTTCGGACGTGAACTTCTTGTTATTTACTTAAACGTGAAGCATTTTCAACATTTCCTTGAAGGCCGAGAGTTTTGTTTTTTTACCGACCACAAACCTTTGGTCACTGTCTTCAATAAAAACAGCTGTAACCACTCTCCCAGAGTCATCAGGCAACTCGATTATATCTCGCAATTTACCACAGATATCCGCCACATCAAAGGTGTCTTGAACACTCCAGCGGATGCACTTTCAAGAATAGAGATTACTTCTGTTACCCTCAGCTCTACACTGTGGAATGCTATTGCACAGGATCAAGATAAGGATACGGAACTACAAGACCTGCTCAGAGAAGACTCCACTCACTCACTTTCCCTCAAGAAAATGAGTATGCCAGGATTGTCTGTGCCCCTCTATTGCGACGTATCAACAGCTGCTATTCGCCCTTATGTCCCTCCATGTCACAGACAAGCAGTCGATCTTCATAAGCCCTCCCATCCTGGTATCCGTGCTTCGCAACACCTGGTTACCTCTCGCTTTGTTTGGCCCTCGATGCGGAAGGATGTCAAACATTGGACCAAAACGTGCCTTGCCTGCCAGCGTGCCAAAGTCCAAAGGCACACCAGGTCCCCCTTTGACGCATTTCCGCCCCCATCCCAGCGATTTGAGGTAATTCATGTAGACATTGTTGGCCCTCTTCCAGTGATTCAATGCCAACGTTATCTGCTCACCTGTCTCGACCGCTTTTCCAGATGGCCTGAAGCCATCCCACTTCCTGATATCCAAGCGGACACTGTTGCAAGAGCCTTTCTTCATGGATGGGTATCAAGATTTGGATTGCCGACAAAAGTCATCACTGACCAAGGTCGCCAATTTGAGTCTTCGCTTTGGAAGAAGTTTACCAGCTTGTTGGGTACAGTACATGCGCATACCTGTGCGTATCATCCGCAAGCTAACGGCCTCGTCGAACGTTTCCATCGCCAGCTGAAGTCATCCCTTATGTGTCACGAAGACTCCCATTGGATGGATAAGCTTCCACTCGTGTTGCTTGGTATTCGCTCTGCATTTAAGAGTGATCTGAAGACTACAGCGGCTGAACTAGTCTATGGAACAACACTGCGGCTACCAGGTGGCTACTTCACTGCAGGGGATAAGTCATGTGATCCTACGGAATTCGCTCAAACACTTTCCTCTCACATGCAGTCCCTTCAGCCTGTTCCCCCTCGATTGACTAGCCAACAGAACATCTTTGTTTCCCCAGCCCTCCAGTCTTGCACCCACGTTTTCGTTCGTGTACCTGTCCCAAAACGGCCTCTCCAATGTCCATATGACGGGCCCTATGAAGTTCTCCGACGTACGCGCAAATCATTTCTCATCCAGCGCGGTTCCAAGGTCGACAAGGTTTCTATCGATCGTCTTAAGCCTGCGTTTTTGGAATCAACCTTAAGCGAGGTACATGTAGCTACCAAAAAGGTCCAGGGGAAATCTGTGTCGTTCGGAACTCTTTGAACTTCCTCTCTGGTGGGGGAGTGTGTAGTGAATACTCTTATTTTAGTTTCGAGATAAATGTTAATTTTACCGTCTTGAATTTCGGAATAGCTATAAATTCATTTTAAATTAGTTACCCATCATAATTCAATTGTAAACCACATTAATACTAATTTTATGTATACTGTATTATTTTATTGTATGTAAACATAATTAATTATATATCACAATTGTCAGTTAATTATTTATATTCAAATAATTATTTTAATCTAATACCATGTCCATTTTGCAAATAAATAATAGAAATCCAAGGGTTATATTTTCCATCCTTGGTACTGTCGCAGTTTCGCCTAACGGACTCAATACGGCTAGTGAGATAATCACTGGTTGGCACTTAACCAGCGGCAGTGCTTATGGCTACATCATCCAGGTTAACCTATACCGGATAGATGCGCTACGGTCCCAAGCCGTAGCTTGCCTAGGCCCAACGACGACGACGACGACGAAAACCAACAAGTGGATTTCTTGATGATGAGTTACAAAATACCTATTTACCCATTGTAAGTTAATAATTTTGTTCTTACACACGTAAATAAAAATAAAATGTGCCAGTTTGATTTCATCATCGAGCTTTAGTAGTTTTACCTCTTTAAATAATGCATTACAGTGATCAAAGAAATCAGCATCAGAAAATGACCTTATTTTTTTTTTTTAGATGACAAAGATACTATTTAAAGCGTTGTTAGCGGAGTTTCCCCAAACAAGGGTGCAGTACGTTATAAAGGAAGAACAAGAGTATGATAGTCAATAAAACCTGTTTAAGGGCTAATTTCTAAGTTTAAACATTATAGCAACGTTCCTTGAAATCTTTTTCGTAATATAATTCACCTGATTACTCCATTACAAATTCTTATCTAGCATTACACCAAGAAATTTTGTTACAGTACACTCATTTTCCATGTCTGTATGTAGAATGTACGTTAGAAACGTAAATATTCTGACAAATGAATTCTCTGCTGAAATTCCTCCTTATAGTACACTGCAAGACAAATTTAGTAATCATTCGAATGATAGAGAGGGGATGACGTAAAAGATAAATTTCTCGTAATTCTTATTTAAGAAAACATCCGATCTGTCAGCATTTACGATCATGTATGGAGAGAACAAGTATTCGACATTCAACAACGCATAGATTCATAGATATACAATTACAATGTACTGTAACTTTGCACTATATAATCATAGTCCTTTAGCATATTGCAGACCTCGTTTGCATGACCCTTTTACCAGTGCAAAGGATGTTGTTCAGCAACAGGGTTTGCCTTGCTGTAATAATATTGTCATTCACCATCTGGAGCAAAGCCATATCAAACACCATATTCCTGCCCGAAAGCTTCTCTTAGTGGACCGAGTGAAGATTGTACGGTTAGATTTTGCGGAGCTATTGAAGAATAGGGACCCCAGCCTTCTTTAGTTAGCTTTATAAAGCTAACTAACGAAAATATCATGACCTAACCTAACCAATCGTCAAGGGCGTACAGTTAACCTAACGATTGGTTAGGTTAGGTCGTCATATTTTCGTTAGTTAGCCTTATAAGCCTAACTAAAGAAGGCTGGGGTCCCTATTCTTCAATAGCTCCGATTTTGCTGGACGATATATTAATTGGGGAAATGATTTTTTGGGCAGAGTGGCATTCTGCGATGAGAAAACTTTCTCTACCGAGTGACATGGATCTTATCATTGCTACCGTGTGCGCGGTACTCAGTATGATGGGACCAACATTCAAATAATTGAAAGGAACAGAGGAATTAATTTTGGATTGCGGGAGTGGATATCCGCATTTCGAGTCGGTGAACTTAGGAAGAATGAAGGAAGCTTAACAAGCCAACAATACGTTGATATTTTAAGCGAAGTTCTACTATTCAATGCCACTGCTTACTTTTTACCTGGCGGGAAAGACGTCCACTTAATTCAGAATAATAGCCCTATTCATATATATTGCGTGGTCCGCCGATGGATGGCTGATAAGAGAACCATTATGATACCATAGATAGACTAGAGTCTAGACTGTCCACCAAACCTCCTGACCTTAACCCAAGTGAGAATGTGTGGTGGGTAATGGTGGAAGAATGAGGCGACAGAGCATTAAGAAATGAAGAAGGCCTTCTAAGACACATCAATGAGGTTTGGGAGAGCCTACGAAGAATTCCTATTGTTTGCAATAACGTTATAGCGTTTGAACAGACGCCTCCAAGATGTAATTGATGCAGATGGAGGCTGCACGAAATATTAAAAATGTAAATATTTTAATATCTACACTTTATGAAAAGGTATAGAGAATCATTTCAAGGTCTCACACACACACACACACACACACATTATAGTGGTAATGCGCATGCGTAGGTCACATTAATGAAATTTATATGTTAATAATGACTAATAATATTATTATACAGATATTAAGTTCATGTCTCGTTTCTAGCATAACCCTTTGAACAAGCACAGATTCCGGAAGGTAAAGATGTAAAGTCCAAGAGATCGGGAGGATATTTTAGACGAAGATAAAATAGAATTCGTGTATCATAATGACGTACGTAAAATGGATCGATCGGTAATTAATTCAGATTCAGTATTATTCGAGTCAAATGATTCAAGGTTCGATTTAATTACTGTTAGTGTGAATTCATTAATTCCGGTTCGATTTAATTACGTTTTCTCTACCTCAGCGCCCCCTATACAATATAACCTATATAACCTACAGAATAATTTCGTATGTACGATTTCTTTAGCTCTGAAACAATATCTGAAGCTCGGACGTACGTAAAATATCAAATGGCTATAAAATAATAACAGTTATGGGCAAATTTCCACGATTACTGTGACGCAATATACATATGTAACGTTTCCATGACAACTAATTTAGATGTTAATGTCTTTATGTTTCATTTTTTGTATTTGCTTACTTCTGACGTGGACACGATTTTTGTATCCAGGTGTGCATATATATATTTTACGTGATAATATGTAAACAAATCCAAAATGAAATTGGAAAGGGAGCTCAAACTTAATTAACTCATCTAAACTGAATGAAAATTTAATTCTGTTTTCTTTCATTACTTACGCACTTTTTATTTCCTTTATTTGCAGTTAAATGTGATTGTGGCGCGTTTTTGACTGGGAATTGGATTTCAAAATTGGTTTTCAATTTGCAATGAGAAAAACGTCATTTCACAAATTAAAACTGTTCTTCTTCTTTCTTTTTGCTTGTCATTCTTTCATTCAATTTGTAATTAAGCGTTCTCGCTATACTGGATTATATATATATATATATATATATATATATATATATATATATATATATATATATATATATATATATATATATATATATATATATATACACAGTGCCACAAAATGTTTGCACTAACTTATTAGAAATTGTCTTCTAGTTAAAAAAGATTAATATCATCACTCATAAATAGGTTTTTTGGAAGACGTTTGGCATCTCTTTATTTCTATTGTTTTTAGGTCATGAAATGTATAAACAAACTCAGTGGTGCCTTAGACGTTGTTGAAGGTGTTTGTTTGAAAAATTTTCTATAGTCATTTTTCAATGTTTTCAGACAGTTTTTGTTAACAATTTGGTGTGTTTCTTGAAAATTATGGGAAGCAAAAGAGCAAATACCTGCTGATATTAGAGGCGCTATCATTGCACTTGCAAAACAGTCACTTTCAAGCTGCGAAATAGCTCGACAGTTGAAAATATCGCAATCTTCAGCGCAAAAATGGTTGCCTCGTTTTAATAAGGAAGGAGCTATCTCAACGCCAGGTCCAAAACCACGAACAGGAAGACCAAAAAAGACATCGCAAAGAACTGATTCGGTTTTAAAACGATTAGTGTTAGCTGATCCAACTACTTCAGCACGAGAAATAAAACAATCTCAGCCAGCTCTCCTTCAGGACGTTAGTATAATGATTATTCAGTACCACGTGCAGAAAGACCTACAGCTTCTGTCGAGACGTCCAGCGAAAAAACATTTACTAACTGTCCAAATGAGAAAAAAACGACTAGCATTCTGTTATCAATATAAGGACTGGTCAAAAGAAGACTGGAACAAGGTAATGTTTAGAGATGAATCAACTTTTACAACATTTAGTCATTGTCCACGCTCATGGTTCAAACAAATTTGACCCAAGGCACTCAGAAGACCATAAAACAGCGTCCGGGAGTCATGATTTGGGGTTGTTTTTCGGCCAGAGGTCGGGAGGACTATATTTTTTAGAAAAGAGTGCTACTATGAATGCTGAACGGTATTTAGATCATCTGAAGTCAAAGCTTTCCCTTCATATGGAAATTCATAATGCTACATTTCAGCAAGATGGTGCTCCTTGCCATAAGGCAAAGACAGTGACAGATTGGCTGAAATCACAAAAATTTAATGTTCTAAATGGGCCTTGGAACAGTCCGGATTTAAACCCAATTGAGACTATGTGGGACTACATGAACCAGCACCTCCAATATGAAGATACGAGTTCCATTTCGAAGCTGACTGAAGCAGTAAAGAAATTCTGGGATATGAACATTTCCATTGAGTATTGTCTTAAGCTGAGTCAATGCCAAAAAGAATAAAACAAGCAATCAAAGTTCACTGAGATATGACCAAATATTAAATAAAGGGTAAAAGGTATAACGACTTATTTTACCTTCAGTTCTTATACATTTTCCACATATACTGAAATTGAAAAGGCGAGTGCAAACTTTTGGTGGGTACTGTATCTATCTATCTGTCTATCTCTCTCCCCCGTTTTCTTTTTACGTCATTGCTGACGTCATTACTCAAATGGAAGTTTCTACATTGTTATAGAGTACGCGGCACACTTTAAAGGCAGTTTGCATTTATTTACAACAATATACAACTTTAATTAACAGTGAATGCTTTGAATATGAGACGCCATTAATTTTTTGTTTACAGTTGAGTAGCATGATTATAATACAATTTTTAAGAATATTAATTAATTAAGAAATTATAAATTAAATACATAATTTTCTAAAAATAAATTTTGTACGTTTAAATTACTTAATAAAATTTGCCTGATTCACCCTCATTTTAAAAATGTATGATATATACCTATTTGGCTACTCAGTGAGGATTTGAGTCACAGGCATTTTTACAAGAGTAATCCCCTAGACCATATATATATATATATATATATATATATATATATATATATATATAATATATATATATAATACATATATCGACTATGCCCTCACTAGGGTGTCCCGTTAAACCCAAAGTTGGTCGGGTACAGCATTAACCGATATAATATCGTGAAGTGGGTTACTAAGAATGTTCACACAAGTTTTTAAAGTCCTATCTAAAATATTCATGCATCCCAGCGGTTTACATTTTACATCCCCGATTCAGACCAAAAAATTGGCATTTTCTGGCATTTTCTAGTAAAATATACTATTTTAATTAAAAGTAAAACACATTTACCACTCTATATGCATTTCTGGTGATGTATACTAGCTTTATAAATGTCAATACTAAATGTGGGCCCCAGAGGGCCCAATTTAGCCCCCTTATTTCATATTTTTAGGGATTTTTACTAACTAATTTAACTTTTTTTCAGGAATTTCTAAATCTAAGTACCATAATACCTATTTAAATTGATAAAATGGCTTTAAGCAAATCATTAACTAGAAGCAAAACAGAAATTCCCTTTCTAGGTCAACCTATAGGCTCCATAACGACTACAGCTGTTTCAACTAACAAGCAAGTACTCAAATATTTCCATCATATTAAAGCTTGCAATTCTCATTATAATCAGTCCCTTGTTAAAGGAAAACTTGTAAGTCATCAAGCTGGCATGAGTGGCATGGTAATAGACCATGTGTTCTCCTTTTGGAATAAATGCAATTTACCTACTAGTAGCAGACAATATGCCGTTAAAAAACTTCTTAAGTTGCACCAAAACATAACATAACATAAATATAAAAAAACTGAAGAGCACCTAAGTTCAGTAAACAAATTTTATGAAAAACTTGAAACAATATTTGATGTCGCTCACCCATTTCCTGAAAAAGTTCTTTCAGAAAAGCTAGGGAAAGCTGAAGTTGAGGAAGATCTGGAGTTTTTAAAGATGCTGAGAGAGGGATATAAAGTTACACTGGGTTCAAGAGATAAGATTTCAGAGAAAAGAATAAAAGATAAAATAAAAAGACTAGCAACCAATGAACGTTTACGTCAGAAAGAACAAGAGAGAATAAGCAAACCATCTAAAGTGAAAATAGAGGAATTAGAATGTGAGGGAGATAGTTCTAACGATTATGATTACCTCAATAAAAGACTAAAAACAACTAAAGAACAAAAGCCTATCTACCTACCTACCTAGAAATGTACTTAAAGAGTCTATTGTGGCCAGTGCTATAGACAGAGGAAATGTATCTGTTAGAACAACTACATTAATAATTTCTGCTTTAATTAGAGCCGGCGGTGGAGACCTAAACGATTATGCAGTTTCAAAAACATCTACTCATACAGCAACACAAGAAAATAGGGTAAAAACTGAAAATGAAGTCAAAGAATTATTTCAAAATACCAATATAAAACATCTTGTTGTCCATTGGGATTCAAAACAGATTTTAGGCTTAGAAAGGCTTGCTGTTGCTGCTACTGGCTCTCCTGATATTGATAAAATTTTGGGGATACCTATTATTCAAAATGCTACTGGTGAACAAATGTCTGAAGCTACATTCACGCTCCTTACAGATTGGCAGGTCACAGGAAAGGTGAGAGGTATGCCATTTGACACGACGGCCTCAAATACAGGTATTAACAAAGGAGCTTGTATTTATTTAGAAAGAAATCTGAATAGACCATTATTATATTTAGCATGCCGTCACCACATTGGCGAACTTATTGTAAAATCTGTTTGGCAATGCATCTTTGGAAAAAGCATTGGTCCCGATTATCCCATATTTGAAGAATTTTCGAAACGTTGGTCCAAAATAACATTATCCCAAACTAAAGAAATAAATATAACTGAGCTTTTGATGATGGATATTAAAGAAAGTGCAAATATAATTTATAATTCTCTATTAGAGAACAAAAATTATTTCAGAGATGATTACTTAGAATATTTAGAATTAAACTGTTTATTGTTGGGGCATAGGCCTTCAAAGATACATCTTCGTAAACCAGGAGCATGCCATCGAGCTAGTCATGGCACCTCAGCTGTATTCAAATAAACTTATCTTATTTAGAGATCAGCTTAACTATGAACCAGAAGTAAAAGAATCATTTGGAAGATTTGTCAAGTTTACATCTTTAGTTTATGGCCCTTGTTGGCTAAAGACCCCATTAGCTGCAGAAGCACCACTCAGTGACCTGCGATTTTATAAGCAATTAGTTAATGTCTGGCAGAAAGTACAGTAGATCCAGAAGTTTCTATTGCTGCAGTAGATGCATTCTTAAGACACAAGTGGTATTTAAGTCAAGAACTTGTAGTTTTATTTCTTTTTAGTAAAACTTTAGATGAGAATACAAAAGCAAGTATCGCAGCTCGTTTATTAGGAACTGAAGTTCCAGATGAAATTATTATAGGAAAGCCAGAAGTTCCAGAACTACTGTACACCCAGATATACATCTGGTGGATTTGATAGGACCTAATTCAAGGAAAATCTCCAAAATCATGAATTTATGAATTTAGAAAGTTGTTGGTTGTCAAAGCCAGTGGGAGAATGGTGCTCAGATCCAAACTATAATGAAATGGAAGAGTTTGTGAGTAATTTGAAGGTTGTCAATGATTGTGCTGAAAGGGCTATTAAGCTTATAACTGATCTGGTTCCTACATTTACAGATGAAGCTCAACTTCAAGCTAAAATTCAAACCACAGAATTTCATAGAAAAAATTTAAAAGAAATCAAGAAAAAGAATCTTCGTAATTACTAGGTAAATTATTAGTTTAAAAGGGGGATTAATGCAATTTTTTATTAAAAAAAGGGGATTTATGCAATTTTTCATAAAAAATAAAAAAAAAATAAAAGAAATTAAAAATACAAAAAGTAAAAAAAAAATTTTAAAACCTAAGAAAAAAACAAAAAAACTAGAAAAAACTAAAAAAAAAAACTATAAAAAACTCCAAAGATTCCAATCGACCTTGACGTGGTTCTGGGGCTTCCTACTAACAGATTGAAAAAAATGTGTATGTAATTTCTAGCTTTAATGGGTCTTTTAAAGGTCAAAATGCCAATTTTTTGGTCTGAATCGGGGGTGTAAAATGTAAACCCCTGGGGATGCATGATTTTTTAAATAGGACTTTAAAAACTTGTTTGGGCATTCTTAGTAGCCCACTTCACGATATTATATCGGTTAATGCTGTACCCGACCAACTTTGGGTTTAACGGGACAACCTAGCCCTCACCAATGCGAATTTTGTCCTCTGTTTAAATAAAGCCAAAGCGTGGTATTTAATATCGGGAAAAAGCATAGTATTTAATATCGGGAATCAATCTCCCGTGATTTCTCGGGAATTTTAGTTTCCGTTACCAGGAAAATAAAAAAACTTACCGGGAAATTCTGGAAATTAAGAAATTGAATCTTTAAATACAATACTTATACTTTTTATATAGTTGATAATAATACAAAAATTTGCTATTTTAGTGCTAGTGAAACGTCATAAATTTAGTCAATTGCTCGTGTAAAAAGTTTCTCAAATATACAATTAAAATTACATATATATTTTTTCCATTTAATTAAATTTGCATTTCTGTGAGTGTAACAAATTACTAATTTATCGCTTTGTTTATATTTGAGAAAAAATATTAAAATGAAAATTTGCTTAATATGTATTTATTTTATTTTCATTAAAATAAAGAAATTATTGCGTTTTGGTAAGGAAATGTAGGACCTAAATGATAGGAAAACGTTTATGAAAGTTTGTTTTTACCATTGCACGTTCAACCACGTTGGAAGATAAACTTAAAAGCGATACTGTTGCAATGCGCGTTGCCAAAATGATTATATCATAATAAATTAATAAACGTATATATTAGTGACATTGAGTGAATGCGGAACAATACCGTGTTCAATTCCCTTTAAATTTAATCCAGTTTGGGAATATTTTGAAAAAAAAAAGTGATAGTGACTTTAGCCGATGTCAAATGAATGTCAAGTCATTGTCACTGAAGAGGACTGCGAAGAGCAGCGGATGATGGTGGCATGGATATCAATCAGCCAAGTAATTCAACTTCAACTTTAGATCCACCGATTCCAGTTTTCGAGATGGAAGACCGCTTTAGTATTCCTGAACTGAAATCAGACAATCCATTGCCAAAAAGAAAGAAAAAAATTCTGGACCCCCCCCCCCCAAAACCTGCCAGAATGAGTTGTTGTTTAAAAAGCTTTCCATTTATAAAGCGACAGACAAGAAAACACCCAGTCTTCAATTATTGTACGACGCCCTTCCAACAAACCTTCTTCTAAAGAGGCTGAGAAAGCCTTCTCTGTCTGTGGATTATTGTCATTAAAATTTGAAATAGAATGTCGGATGAATCTTTAGCTTTTCAAAATTTTATTTTATGAAAAACAAATCTTCCTAGAAAACTTCCTTATTGCAATTTGCAATGTTTATGATGTTAATTAAGTGCAGTATTTTGCCACATAGTACATATTGCAAAAGGAAATTTGTTTGGATTAGATCTCTCTTTCGTTTTTCAATTTACTTAGGATTGTTTTATGATAAAGAAGTATAATTTTGTTTCTATTATATTATATTTATAATATACTGTATATGCCTTTTGCTGTAGTTTTCAAATAAAGCAAATAACAGTTGTTGTCATTATTTGTTCCATGTTTAAATAATATTAATGTTGAATTTTGTTGTTTTCCCGGTTTTCCGGCTATTCTCGGGAATGGTGTTCTTGTCTCCCGTTTCCGAGGATTTGAAATATTTTTTTCCATTCTTGAACACTATCCAAGAGCTCAATTCATCACGGTTGTAAAGATGCGTGCGGATCTTCGTTACATTCGAACTAAACGCCAAAAGGGTTCCTTAGCAGGCACGGAGGACGATCCAAACGGACATCTTCAGATACCAAGAGCCACCTTAATTTTATAGTGGCCTGAACACGTGTCAGCATCATAAGGCACTTCCACGATACCGTAGGCGAACTCCAAAAGCCTTCATACCAATAAAACAACCATTAAGTAAGAAGCCTTCTTAGGCCTACAAAGTTTTAAGGTTTACCCTGCCGAAACTGACCAGGTTCCGAAAAACCGAAGCTTCACAAGGAACTCCACTGAATAACCAGAAGAAGAAGCCAGTCATCACTCATCTTTGGAAGATGTAACCAGAGCCGGCCTTAGCTTAAAGATTGTATTCGTGCAATCAATAATTTTTACGATGGCCGTTTGGCGCCCACAGGGCAGTTGCGCCCCGGGCAGTCGCCCCTAGGGCCGGCTCTGGATGTAACATCTCTTCAAACAGGTCCTCGTTATGGCCTACTTCGTTATCCCCTTTCCTCCCTAAAAGAACTATGATTTTCATTCGCGCTTCATCTTATAACTCGTGTAATAATTCTAATTATCTCTGTTTAATTATGCGCATTATCCTTCTTTGCAATAACATTTAATTCCATAATTCACCCCTTCTTATTACGTTTAATTCTTACATATGAAGCTTTTGTAAATAACACAGATTGATAATTGAATGAATTTTCTTGTTGTATGTACCGTACTTTATTAAACATTGTAATAACGTAAGTTTATTAAATAAAGGAAAAAGCCGTACAAACTATCCCTTTTCCCTTGTTCGTTGGTGCGTTGAATTATAAGGTGACCCCCTTGATAACTAATTGACTATTACGTTAATTTTCTCGTTAACCTACTAAAGTTATAATTTATCGATAGCCTATACAAATTAGGCTCTATAAACTTTCCTTAATTAAACTGCCTTTATAAAATGGTAACTAAGTTGCCACTATAAAATGGTTCCTATAACTTTGGCACTATAAATATATACTTTGCAGCAGGCTTGGAAAAATTAAATTTTTTTCTGGATAATTACAATTACGTTTTAGAAATGTTGAATTACAATTATAATTACAATTACTTCGGCTCCATAGTTACAGTAGTATGGGCGCAAAAGGAGGGAGTGCAGTGCAATTGCAAATGTTGATCAATGTTGCAAGAGTGCCAACCCCCCCCTAGGCACCAGTGCCAGTGCCACCCACCGAAAGGGGGAGGTGGAAGGTTGAAAGAGCAACAAGGAGTTATGCAACTTGGAAGCGCAGTTATCCCCCAAGAGAAAGAGAGGAGAAGGAGAGAGAGGAAGAGAGGTGTTCGCTTGACAGGAGCCAAGCGCATATTAAGACTTCAGCCGAGCGGACGTTGTCTTTTAGGCCCCTAATCAGCCAGCCGGCTTAATCAGCCAGTGCCTCCAGGCGCTCTCAGCCAGTTGGCACAGTGTATACCTCGTTTTGGCACCTACACACCCGTCTATACGCCCATAAAATATTACACACACACGATTATATGCGTCGGGTTCAAGACCCGGTGGCGGCGCGTCCTTCTACGGTTGGTAGATAAATGGGAAACCAGTGTAACCTAATGATCCGTGTTAAACTGTAGGTCTAAGGTGGAGTGCAAACATCCTTTCACGATTGGTGGATAAATGGGTAACCAGGGTGCCCTAGCAGGGATCCCTCTCTCTCTCTCTTTCTCGCTCTCTACCTCTCGCGCACTCTCTCTCTTTTATATTTATATACACACATACATCCCCGTTAAAAAGTAGGTCTAGGTTGGGGTGAAAAGTTTGACATTCGTCAGAATGAACAATTCGGGCGGAAACAATCAAAAGGTTAACCAAAGAAAGCCTATATATGTACAGTTCCAGTAAAAAGTTCACCTAAAAAAATTCTGAAAACTATAAAAATTACTAATTAGTACAAGAAATGTACACAAAAGATCCAAAATTTATAATTAGCAATCACGTCAAATTGCATTAATTCACATTAATTCCATTTATTACATAACTCAAACAAATCTCTAGGATTTTATCGCACATTTATGCCTGATTTCTGAATATACAGGGAGCGGAATAAAACGGTTTACCGAGAATAACAGAATCACCTTGTGAAAAATAATATTTATCGTTTACTACAGAAATTACTAATTAGTACAAGAGTTAAAAACTTGGTGACTAACTGGATTTCACATGGAGTATATATGAACAAAAAATTAAATAAAAAATAATAATAGCATAAGAAATACGAACGAGGAATATATATATATATATATAACAAAAATAATAATAAACAAAACGCTGGTGTATAATCAACATGTTAGTACAGAAAAAAAAAAAAATATATATATATATATATATATATACAATTATATTAAACAACGTTCTGAAAATTGCGGAATGGAAAGCTGTATTAATTCTCGTCATTGGATTTAAAATCTCGATAACAAACAACGTTTCGATGGAATCTTATTTCCATTCTCCCGACGTTATAAACTTTGGAGTTTAATGAAGCGCTACATCACACATCTCTGTTATTTTTTAAAATTTATTTATTGTATCGTATAAGAATTCCGGGATACAATAAACCTTTACTGCGGCGAGAGCAAGCTTCGCGCACTGATGGTTTTCCAGTTTTATATTTCAGAGACAATAATTTCCCGATCCTATTTTAGATAGGGCATCATAAACCGATTCACAAACCATCCTCATCTCTCTCTCTCTCTCTCTCGGTCGAATACAAGATAAAAAAACAAAGCGTTTCTCTCTCTCTATGAATGGGAATATCTGACATGCCCCAGATTTCAGGGGTCAGCCAATCACAGCCCTGTGGGCGGAGCCCAGGACCTCTGTTTGGCCGCTATGCAGGCCTACGCGTCAAGCCCCGCACAAAATTCACCGGTAGCCAATATGAAGCTAGCGTTTCGTGTGTTGTGGGTTGATCACAATTACGCTTATAAAAGGGGTCACTTTCATCTCAGGACCTCATTTCAGTATTTTTTCGCTTAGTGCTTTTGAAATACCAACTATGACCCAGCTGTACAGCCCCCCTGATTTGTTTGAAGATGGCGATGCCTCATTACTCTCTGCAATTTGTCTTTTCAATGCGGTGGAACAGAACGCTCTTCTATCTACGCAAGTTGTTACAGAAATTTGTGACAGCGGGAACGAATTTCCCGCTAACGACTTAGAGATGTAAGTAGTTAATATGTGATTATGTACTCCGGTTCATTCATTGCATGTATTATAATTTTTAAAATTCGTGGCATTTTCTCTTATTGTAACTCTCCCATATATATATATATATATATATATATACCGGTCGTGATATAACCCAACTTAGCGTAGCCTAACCGGTACATAATATAGCTTAACCTAACCTAGCTTTATTCTGAGTTTTTCTACAACAAAAAATTAATCCCAGAACTCTTTATCGTTTAAAATAATATAGCCTAACCTAACCTAACCTAACCATGGTGTATCCTTTCTCGTTTATAATTTATTTAGTAATCTAATTTCCTTTTATTCTGAGTTTTTTCTACAACGATAAAATTAATCCCAGGGCTCTTTTCTCGTTTATAATAATATAACCTAACCTAACCTTCTCGTTTATAACAATATAACCTAACCTAACACAACTAACCCTAACCTAACCTAACCTAACACAATTGAACCTAACCGGGACATAATATATCCTACTATCGTTTATAATAATATACCCTAACGCCTAACCTAACCTAGCCTATATATATATCGGTCCGGGGCTCTTTCTCGTTTATAATAATATAACTTAACCGGGACATAATATATCCTACTATCGTTTATAATAATATACCCTAACGCCTAACCTAACCTAGCCTATATATATATATATCGGTCCGGGGCTCTTTCTCGTCTATAATAATATAACCTAACGTAGCACAATTGAACTTAACCGGGTCACATTTATATATATCGTTTGATTCAGTGTTAATTAACTTATAAAGTGCCATAATAATTGTTTTGAAAATTAGTTTGTGATTTAAGCGGAAGTGTATACACACCTTTACACAATATAGATACAATAGAAATATTAAAAACTATTAAGAATTGTCTGCGGGCTCGAGACCCGTTGCAGGCAGACGAAGCATTGCACACCCAGCTAATCTTACTTTTGAGCTGTAAATTAGTGCACTTGCTTTGCCCACTGTCTCTTTCCTTCGTGGTTATTTCGGCATATATATATATATGGTGTGTTTTATTTGTATTTTGCTCGATAATTTAAAGACAGCTTCCCAGTGAGATTTTAGAAATATTAAAAAATTTTAAGAATTGCATGCGGGCCCGGGATCAAGACCCGGTGTCGGCAGACGTTGTCTTAGCACTCTTACTTTTGAAAGCTCTCAGGATATCTGCTTTTTTATTATAGTTTTTAAAATTCGTGGCATTTTCTCTTATTGTAGCTCTTTAATTAAACTTTATTTTTACTTAACTTTATAGGACCGATGCGGAACTTGATCGTGTTATAGCTACTTTTCGTTTTGATGAAAGGGGAATAAGTGCTATGGATGCTTTACCCCACAATCAAACCAGCGACCTGAACACAGAGGTCGAAGTATTGGCTCATATCCGATCCAACGAATGCCAGGTCACCGAGGAACTAATGTAAGTATTTTTTTGGGGTTAAGAACAAAACACATTGTATTTTCATTTAATTTATTAAATGGTAGAAAACATGTACAAAGCGGACCCAGTATCCATTAAATAATTCTTAATGGTTACAAATAGGCCTTTACACAATATAGATATATACCTTTACACAATACAGCGGGTTCTAACATATGGGAACCTTTTTTTTATCTGTTTGCATTCTGTTTTATCGTTCATTTCAGTGTCGCACAAATCGAATAATTTTTAAAAATTTATAAATCCCTTCCCACGTGACATGTGCATGAGGAATGAGAGGGCGTACATGCCGCACGTGTTACTATAATATCCTTGAAGGCGATGCGGGTTCCACACAATCTTAGGTACATGTATCTGCTCCATAAACTGTACAACCACAGAATCATTCCAGGGCTGAGCGCCGAGTGAGTCAAAATAGTACATTCTTTCCCTATTTTTAAAATAGATTGCAAACCAATGAATCCCCTCACCCCCACAATATCGGTGTTAACGATAATCCCGTGCCAGTTTCTCGTAGTTGGCAACTTCAATATTTCATTCTTCGCAAACACACCGATAAATTTGGAGCGTGTGATTCGATCACTTTTCATCCCTATCTGGAGTGTATTCGCGTCCATTTTAAAAGTCTGTGACCACGTTCCTGAAATGATCAACTTCTATTAGGGCTTCGCAAATTCCAACCTGACAGATATTCGCACTCTGTTGTGGACTTAAGTGCGTATTTACGCCAGCAGACAAGTCAGGCATAACATCAAATGAATAAATGTTAAATTCTTCGACAAATTCTTTCTGCGTTACGCCAAACCCAAGCTCGTCACAGGCACCGGTATTATGAGCCAGACTACTATAAGCTCTCGCGCAGAGCGGGAACACCGCGTCTGATGAGTAGTCTGTAATCATAGTCCCTCCCAACGCGATACCTTTTACGTATAGAGTTATATTTTTAAGGCCGAAATTCTCGAATTTAAAGGCACTCTTTTTATATTTTCCATGCGTCGAGGCGTGGTCCTGCATTCCAATTAATATCCTTTGAGGTAGGACTCCAAGGGCCACGTTTTCTAGTTGCTTCGAGGCCAACCCGGCGGGCACCGTGTATACTTTGATCTGTACCCTGTTAATTGGAAATTTTACTGCAGCATGTATTAAGTCTCTCAATTTCTATTTGTTTTGGCGAACTTAATTTCACACGGCGTATACGCAGTTTAGCGTACATGTGCATGCAGCTCGGGTAAAAAAAGTAAGGGCCTGAGCTGGGTATCATGAATTCTATAGGAGCACTGAGCGAACTAATTGTGTTTAATGGGTTAATTGTAATAAAGTCGCTATGCTCAATAGAGACCTGAGTGAGTGGGGGCATATCAAAGAGGGACAGTTCCGATTTACAGCATTGTGAACTCCAGGGATGGATGAAACGCGCCATGACGAGTCAGAAATAGTGCCACCTCTCTCGACAACTAGTAATCAGCTTATATCAGTTAGAAAAATGATCAGCCATAGGTTTCATGAGCTTAGAGCACTTCTTTTTTTATTTCATTTTACGTTTAGCGCCACGTGATGGTAACCCCTTCTTCCTGGCAGATCTCTTCTTTCCGCCACCAGACAGTTTTCTCTTTGCATCTTTGATGGTTTCGTCCCGTGTACTTTTTAAATGTTTTTTTAGAGCTTCTTTAGGCTTAGTTCCACCCATTATGTCTTCTGCCGCGTTAAAACCTGTTTGTAACACCTTCCTCCCTAGGTACCTGGCACCCCTCTTCAACAGTGGGACACTGGGACAGCGGTGCGTAGTATGGCTGAAAAAATGGACCCAAGCCCACTCCCACGCTGGTATCTCACTCCTCGATAGACTGTGAATGGCCTTCGGGTCATTATAAACGACGAAAGTGTAGTTTCACTGTTAAGCTCCCATCACCGAATGGGAAATTTTTTCCCTCAATCGTTCTTATATATATCGAGATGTTGGTTAATAGATTAGTCGCAACATTCACATAATGGAGCTTGTCATATGTAATGCTCAAACTTTTCCCTCTATGGTTGGGGATGTGTGCAATGCGCAGCAGGCGCGCCTGGGTGTCCCCAACAAATTGGTGCTCTACGATATTGCTGTAAATATAGCACCTGTCTGGAGGTGGAGAGCTTTCACCCAATTTCTCCATCTTCAATTGATACATTAAGCTGGATATGTCATGCTGTGCCTCGTGAAAAGTATCTCTTTGGAGAGCCGCGCTATATCGGCCTTGGCCACAATTGTGAACAGCTCTTTATCTTTAATATTTCTACTAAGCATTGATTTTAACTTCAGTGTGCATGCAAGCGTGTCTATGTTTACGACTTCAAAAAGTAAATCGTTTGTCAGGCACGATTTTTCAAGACTCTTGTTTAACCCCGTCACAATGTCCATGGCTGTATCATAATGGCCGATTCCTAGCGAAACATTTGTGCTATAGTACTGTACATCACCGAACAGTACTGATCGCATAGTATCGTCTAAGGTTATGTCTAATTTTTCGCACTCATCGATTCTTCTAAGGATCAGAAATATGATTTGTTCATTTTCAAGAGTTAAAAATGTGGACTAACTGGAGTTCACATAAACCCACCTCATACGAATCACGCTCCAATTCAATGGTTCCGTGGAGTTCTGTCAGAAAGTTGGCGAGGGTGTTGTTAGGATGTACAGACAGAGAAGAGGAGGACGGGAGTGTGACATAGAAGTGGCTAGGCACCATGTTGCATACTATTTAAGCTTTATTATTGCAGCAGCTTTTATATAGGTGTTGAAGAATTTTGGGTAACTCAGCCATTTCACCAGGTACATTTTTCTCTTTCCTGAACCTTTGCTGCCTAAATTTTTTTTCAATTTTAAACACACTTTTTACTAAATTAAATGTCACTTTCTGCAACTCCTCGCGGTAAAAGCCTCTAACGTCGGCCCAGGTCCTGTGTCGCCATGCTCAGCGCTACTCGCACTGTGCCTAATAACCACAGGGAGCTCTGTCGGATTCTCATAATCTTCGTACTCATGAAGAAATTTCTGCAAAGCCTCTTGGTACAAGATCCTTTTCTCATCAGGTGACTTTTCACTGTTTAATAGGGCTTCAACTCGCTTTCCATTCTTTTAAGCCTACTTTTACGGGGTTCTAGAGCTGTGTCTGGAATCTTTGAACTTTGCAATGAAGCATACACCTCGTGCGGAATCACAACCACCTTCTTCTTTATATTAATCTAGTCAGTAAAGGACCCAAAACTGAAAATAAGATGGGTAGGAATGATCCTCCTCTTTGTACAATAATTCGCTTTTTCTTACCCACAGTTTGACTTTTATCAGCGAGCGCTTGTATTATGTCCTTGTAACGACGTAAGCGAGCCTTCTGAGGGGACTTCATTGGCACATTACATTTTATAACATTAAGACAGGTTTCACAGATGCATTTTAAAAAGTCGGAGTCGATATTTTTAACAAACATCTGTTGCAGTGCCCGGGACAATCGTTGATAGATTTTTATTAATTCACGATATTTCTTCGGCCTATTTCTCATTCTGGAATATACACCATTTCAGGTTCGCTTGGGAATATACTCGTTCTTAGATGCACCCTAAACGTGTTTCACGAGTGAAGGTCACAAAGCAAATATCTATAACGCTGGCTTGCGGCTTCTTTATAAACCTCCAAAAACTCCTTACGTTGATTCGGGAACATTTGATTGGCTAATAACCCAATTTGTGACACATCTCTACGTTGTGCGGATAAGACTAGATATTGTGTATTTAGCGACACATCGCGCATATATCTATTTTTGAAAAATAGATTCTGGTTGATGAAGAATACGCTTATGTTAAGATAGTGTGAGAACACTGTAAATGTCTCGGCAAACGTTTTATCCATTTTCAACATGAGATCGTCCATTACAATAACTGTATGCTCATTACCTTTTAACGAATTAACGTCATATACACTCTTGTGGAACAAAATTTCATCTTGGTACTCGTTGAACACTGACTGATACGTCGAATAGCACCATATGCACAAATTTTGAGAACATCTCCCCCTTATCTTTAATGATTTTAAGCATAAATACAGTTTTTCCACATCCTGTAGGGCCAGATATAATACATGTGGAGGGGCTTGTGAACCTGAATTTTTCTACAGATTCCATCTCTAACACGTCACACTCCTAGGTGGGTCATTTACAAAATATTACAAATTTTGAGTGCTGTTCCTTATATTTCGTTCTTCTTCCACAGAACCGTGAATGACGACGATGTACAGCCCCCCATCATCAATATCCTCACCAGCGACACCTGTAGCATGCAACAGTTCAAAGCGGAAGCATGATGCAGAGCCCTCCACATCAGGTATAAAGCGTGCCAGGATTGCGCCGGTTGTTAGACCCCCAGTAATAGAGCTCCAACCCCCTACGTCTTACGACACAACCCCCCACAATAGTACCTTCCTCAAATATGCCCCATTATTCAGTTCCGGGTACTTTCTCCACAGCAGCTTCTCATACTGTGGAGGATGGTATAACATTCGATTTGGTGCGCACCGCTACCCCCACCCCTGCCCTGACTAGAAATCGGTACGTGGTCAGGGTTGATCCTGGATCCCTGTATACCAACGGACTGCGACGCGTAGTTGAACGTATTGTGGAGTTTGCCCTTCAGAACCGCGACGAACGTGAAGTCCGGACGAGGTTATCCTTCAGATTCGGGTCAGATGAGGGGACGATTTTTGGGTAGCAATACCGTTCAGACGTTTGGCGGCTGGAGACATAGAATATATCTTGGGCCGGAAATGCAAGCCTCTCAAAATAGTACATCCTTCAATATGGACAACTTCATGGTAGATATTGACAGAGTATTCCGGGTTGCGGGTCATAGTGCCACACCTTATAGCTTATACTCTTAATTTCAATTCCCCGATTATTTACAGAAAGCACTTAAACGTAGATCGTGGTTGTGGTTTTATAGCAATAATCTTAGCTCATATGTTCACTGTGCTAAATACTTGGACGCAAAAAATTTGGCTGCCCACGGTTGTGCAGCGTGCCCGTAAACTGGCTTCAGATCGTAAGCTTGAGTTTGAGTGTATATGGGTCCTGAAGAACTGAGAAGGGCTGAACAGGAAATGAATGCACGTATAGTCGTATTTGGAATGGATGATCGTCGTAGGACTGTGTATGTTTTTAAAAGCAGCGTGAGAGATCGTACAAGACCTCTACTTATTTTAGGATTGTCAGGAACATCGTATCTCCCCATCCGTAACATGAGGGCTCTCTACGCCAGTTATGATAAAAGTCGAAAATATGGAAGGCATCGTGATTTGTGTAAGGGTTGTCTCGAGTTTGCTGATGATATGGTGAAACATTGTAAGGATTGCTACATGGTATGTGAGCAGTGTAAAAGCCCCAAATGTGAAAGTCAGGTAGTTGAAATCGAGAAGAGAGGATGTAATGTGTGTAGACGTACATTTTTCAATAATAAATGCTTTGAGCTCCATAAATCAAATGGCACTTGCAGGAAAATGAGGATTTGTAAGTGCGGTATGTTTCACATGATGTAATAATTGGGGAATTTCAAACAGAAATGCGATGAAATTCACTGTTCTACATGTAATGAAAAATATAAGGCGGATGGAGTGAAGCCTGTATGTTATATGAAAGATGCTAAACCTAAAAATAGCCCTTGTATAACCGTGTACTACGATATAGAAACTTACACGAACTCTGAAACCAAAGAGGTTATTCCACATTTACTGGTAAGTCAGACTATCTGTGATGAGTGCATGGAGCTCGAGTGTGCTGTGTCACAAATGTGGAAAACGGACAAACGTATTTAAAACGAATGCATACGACAGCCCTGTGAAGCTCTTTGTGTCTTATATTGTCAAATTAGCGGACAAGTTCAAAAAAATGACTGTGTATATTCTTGCCCATAACGGGGCGAAATTTGACACACAGTTCCTTTATAAGGAGCTGCTTGAACACGAGTCTTCTGTGATATTTACAGGTGATCACTTGAAAAGAGGCAACAAACTAATACAGATGCAGATAAGAGGTAATGTACAATTTAAAGACACCCTACTGTTTACACCTTGTAAATTAGCAAAGCTACCCAAGGTCATGGGCGTAGCCGCTGAAGTTTCAAAAGGGTATTTCCCTTACACATTCCTCAGTAACGAAACGTTGAATTACGAAGGACTACCTCCACCCAAACATTACTTTAACTACACCAACATGAGTGACAGTGAGCGTGAAGATTTTGACCGCTACTACAACAGTTTTAATGAAGCTCGTCCATACAATATAGCCGATGAATGTGAACGTTATTGCGTGAATGATGTATATGTACTTAGAGTATGCTTTCAAGCCTTTAGAAGGCTGTACATAGCCCGTTTCAAATGCGATCCGCTGCAAGTCGCGACCACGATCGCCTTATCATGTTTTACAGTGTTCAAGAATAACTTCATGCCTAAAGACACCTTAGCAGTCATTCACAGAAACAACCCCCGCATTTATGGGCACAAGGCTATTTACTGGCTCATACACCTACAGCAACAGACCGGGGTATACATAAAACATGCCTGCAACACGGGTGAAGTACCCGTTAAGGTCAATGGTCGTGTTTGTTGGGTTGACGGCCGAAGTGAGGATCCAGCCACTGGTGAAAAGACTGTGTATTCCTTTAACGGCTGCTGGTGGCATGGATGCCCGTGCGCTGAATGTGCCGTCACAGGGGACCCTTATGGAAAATCCCCCGCCGACAGCCTCGCATGGACTCGTAACCGTGATCAACTTATAGGTTCCCAGTTCACTCGCAAAATCGTGTGGGAGCATGAGTGTGATGCACGGATGGAAACATGCCCAGTACCGTGAAGAAATAAGGGCCATCAAACGTTCAATGGTGTTGGACCCCCTCAAATGCGGTGACAGCTTGTTTGGAGGGCGCACAAGCCCATTCAAGCCATACTTTCCGCCTACGGAGGGCGTGAAACTCCACTACTACGACTTCTGTTGTTTATATCCCTACGTGATGAAGAACAATCCGTATTCCGTAGGTGCACCTGAAAAAATGGTGGGTCCCACCATACCAACCATCGAGGAGTTTTCAGCTAACTTGTATGAGCGCTACTTTGGACTCTCTTTCGTAGACGTGCTCCCCCTTTGCGATTTATGGATGCCGATCTTACCCGTCGTTATAGATCACAAGCTTATGTTTCCCCTGTGCATGAAGTGTGCAGAGGAGAACAGCGGTGATTGTAACCATACAGCCAACCAGCGTAAGATCAGAGGTTTATATACAAGCCCTCAGCTGGCCCTAGCCGTTCGTCATGGGTATAGAATATTGAAGATACATGAGATGTGGAGGTTTCAGAAGCTACCCAACCTTTTCACATCATATAAGGGGTTCCAAAAAACCTTAGCCCCGCCCCATTTGCAGCTTACATGTTTACTTATATCGAAATAGTTTTTAGTGATTATAAAAATATATAAAATTCTTTATTTATTGCAGGTATTAAAATTACTCTAGCTGATAAAGTGATAATATAATGGCTTCTCAATTAATTGGTGATTCGGAGAGGCAACGTGTCACATAGATCGCATACGAGCAATAACATTTCGGGAAGCTCGTGATGCTGGAGCCACCTTTAAAACACGTTCATGTGTTGCCAAAAAGTTGCGAAGAAGTGAGGACTTCGTCAAAAGAAATTGGAATAAAACTTTGGATGAATGTGAAATGGATACAACCAAATCTGGGTGCCCAAATTTGCCACTCTCTCAGGAAACAAAGGACATCATTGAAAGCGGTACGCGTAAGCGGAAAAACAGCTGTGCTAAACTTTCTAGAGAGATCGAAGTGTTGAGAGGAAAGATCGTTAGTGGTGAGATCATTCGACTGTACCGTCATAGGCAAGGTTTAAAGCCTCAGCATGAACTTCCAAAGCCAAGAAAAACTCAACTTAACATGGATGACAGAATGTGGTTTGCCCATTATCTTGAAGATTGGGGTGTGGATGATTTCGTGCATTTAGCTGTCTCCGATGAATTTTTGTTTACGTAACACGTCGGCCTAACTACCAAAATGATCGAGTGTGGGCCACAACACCAAATGAAATCGATGACAATGAACATTATCGCGAATTATTAACCCTTAAGTGGGCGCGCCCCTATTCAAAACTTAAGTGGGCGCGCGGCGCACGGAATACACCGTAGTCCTTTAAAAAGTCCAGACTGTGTTGGTGTGTTTGTTTTGTTCACTGCAAAGAAGCTCATGTGGGTGCTGAAGCCAAATGGTCAGAGTTGGGATGAACAGTATTTTCGTGATATTATTCTATCCCAGCATGTCATTCCTTTTCTAAGAAACCCAAACAATGTTATGGATGTCGATCAGGTCACACTTCTGCACGATAAGGCCCCCTGCTTTAAGGCATTAGCCACTCAACAGTTGTTGCGGAACCATGAGATCGATTTCTTTGGAAATGAAGAATGGCCAGGAAATTCTCCTAACCTGAACGTCTCTGAACACATTGGATCAGTTATAAAGGACAAGGTTGAATGTCTCTTGTTTCAAGAACCTGCAGCAAATCGATTTTTGAAGGATACAATGACGCAACACATTGAAACTGTTTTAGCAAATTTGCGAAACGATCAAGATCTATTCACGTCACTTTTGGCAAGCTACCCAAAGCGAATTCAGGCTGTCTTGGAAGCCAATAGCGGGAACACCAAGTTTTAATTGTTTCTCATTAGATGCAGGATTAAATTCTCTTTTGTAAGATATGTTTAGTTTTACTGTACCTCTAATGGTTTAGGCCATGGGCGGGGGGGGCTAAGGTTTATTGGAGCCCCGTATAAACGCCTTTTTGAAGGATAAAGTAGAAGCGTCAGGATATCCGCGAGGGTTTGATACCGAAGATGAAAAAACGGCTTATATTCAGCGTTACCGTGCTCATGAAGGTATACAGCTTGAGCAATCCCAAATTGTTAAGAATCCTGGTAAGCGCTTTAATGCAAAGTTGTGTCTAAACAGTTTTTGGGGGAAATTTGCACAGAATACCGGCAAAGGGAACGTTCATTTGGCACAAAGTTATAGTGAAGTCTGGGATTATGCCAACGCTCCCGATAAAGAGGTTATGGAGATCGTGAATGTAGGTAATACTTACAAAATAAAGTACAACATTACCGAACTGGCTACAGATACCTCACGGGTTACAAACATACCTGTAGCCAGCTTCACAACGGCCTACGCCCGCATCAAACTTTGGGGTCAACTGCACTCTCTTGGACGGAGGGTGTTGTACGCTGACACAGCTTGATAGTCACAGCGAGGGAGGGTGAATACATGCCTGCTATTGGGGAATTCCTCGGAGAGCTAACTGATGAGATCAAGGACGAGTATGGTGATGGTGCATACGCAGACTCGTTTGTGTCAACAGGGCCAAAAACCTATGGGGTACGGGTGAGGGTGGGGGATGATATGAAGTATATCGTGAAGGCTAAGGGTATCACGCTTAACCATGCGAACCGTCGAGTCGTTAACTTTGACTCGTTGAAGGATCTAGTGTGCTTGGAAGATGAGGGTGACCAGCCACCCAAACTGACTGTGGGGACGCACAATTTTCGGGCGCAGAAGCTGGGGTGTGTGAAGGAACTTAGGGGCACGAAGGTATGCCGTAACACCTATAGGAAGCGTTACCAGGTGCTTGGTACCTATGATACCGTACCCTTTGGCTACCTTAATCCTTGATTGTATTTATATATATATGTGTACTGATAATGATATAATTATTTATCACGTATATGTGCATCAATTAAGGTTTCATTTTCTCCTTTGCGTGCGTGCGTGCGTGTGTGTGTGTGTATGTACAGTAAAAAGATATCCGACCACTGTAAGATCGGTCACGTGACTCCTGCCACTACCTGACCATATCTCTATCCCTGCGTACACAGTTGACCTCTACGTACCCTTGAGCTCAGACGTGTATTCTCCCGCATAGACGAAAAATAGTAATGGCTACTTTTAATATTGCGAGTTCAACGTTTATGAAGTGGTATTCGGCAAAGTGCCAAGATGTGGTGGATACTGAAAAACTCCCTATTCCCCCCTCCTTTAATACTTTTAAAGCTACATTGAGCCGTGCGAAGGACCAAGATGTTCAAATACTCTACGGGTATTCTGGCGAGGGCATTGTAGGATTTCGTAGTACAAACGATGTATTGAATTATGTTGTAGACCTAACCTTTATAAAAGCTCACATATACCGCGAAGTAGAAGAAACAACACGTTCAGAAGCTAAGCAACTGTTATGGATAGTGAGCCTTGTTGATGAGTGGTGTGACAAGCGATATTATGTCGTTACACCATACCGACTACTCGTACCCTACGGTTGAAAATGTAAATCTTGTCATCATGGAGAATCTTAAGTATTTTCACTACTATATTAATATATATCATGACGAGGTTTGTAGTGAGGTTGTGGCTAATGGCCTGTGTGAGTTTTTAACAGACTTTAGAGACGAGTATCGCTTGTTAAACAAAAAGGATAAATATGGGCATATGTTTCTCTCAAGTAGTGCACCGGATTGTGAATATGTTTAGTTTGTGGAAATGAACGTCTGGTGAGTGATAAAACATTAAAGCCGGTATTGCTTTATGTAGCGGAAAAATCTGTTTGTCCAGTATAATGGGTACAAGTGTTCGAACAAACCTGTACACGGTTCAGCAGTTTATGTGTGACTCGCTCCCCCCCCCCATCGAGCCGCCCACCCGTGTACCCCACCTCTCCGAAACACACGAGTTTGAACAAACCCGTACACGTTTCATCAGTGTGACTCACTCCGCCCGTCGATCCGATCCGTCCCACCTGTGGCTCATAGTCATCTCAGAGTTTGAACCGACTAGACGTGCGAATACGATGGAACTTCCTTTGTGAAGCATTCTCAACGCCGAGTACGATGTGTCCGTGACGAAGTCATTGCCCGTGTTCAGGCGTGAAACCGGCACCATTAACTATGTACTTGAAACGATTTGCAGGCAAGCAAACTCTGGTAAACGTAATGCTATTTATTTAAGTGTTGAGGAGATGAATAGAGTCTTTGTGATAGTTGAGACGTGGGGAGAGGACCGTTATAAAACCTGCAAGTGTAGGTACAAGAAGAGAGCAGATTAGTGACGCCCCCTCATGTGACGTTGTTTGCACGTCGTGTATAAATAACGATCAGCCATGCATTGATATACGACTGATGTGGAAGAATGCATCTGATAATAACGTTCTTGTCTCTACGCGAAACCGTTTCATCCTCGACAGAATGTTTGAACTCGTCGGATTCCGCAAGCTGAAGCATATATTAGACGCTCGTGTTACGGATATGATTTATTTTGACACGGTTCTTGAATACGCATAGCCCGCTCTGCTCGACGGATTTATCGAATGTAGGAATGAACAAGGCGAGAATGGTCTAGAGCTGGATGCATATTTAAAAGGTTTAGATTCTTCGAAATATCCTGAACTTTGGTACAAAGTACTTGAGCGGTACAGGACAGAGCTTGCCTACACTGTTCACCCTGAAGAGCTGTATCTCTATATAATGAATAGCTGTCGTTACGACTTGGAAGATTATTTCAATTGCCGCTATGCAGAGTGAAGAAGAGTTCACGATTGAAAAGCTCGAGACGGTAAGAAAAAACCCTCGATTGGAAAGGAGTTTATAAACTTGTATTTAATAATGATGTTGTGGTTAACGATGACCTCTTTGTGCGTGCTTTTGATTGTATTATAGCCGTGTTTAAAGATAACTTGCCAACCGAATGTAAAGTGGGCACAAAAATAGTATTGAACGACCTGAAAGCCATTTATGTCGAGTATAGGCATCCGTATAACTTGAGCGGTGAAGTACTGCTTGGAAGGTTTTACCGGGTAGTGCAAAGTAATAACGATGTGAATGTAGACTCGATTACGTGTGAGTTTAGCGTTTTGCGCTGTAGAACATAAAGTATTTTAATGTATATTTATTTATTAATTATTAATTGTGTGTATATATATATGTATATATATATATATATATATATTTCCTGTACTAATATGCAACTGATTATACGTTTTGTATATTATTATTTTCAATATATTTAATTATTTAATATAACTGTGTGTATATATATATATATATATATGTTTTTTTCCTGTACTAATATATTGATGGTTATATTACAACGTTTTGTATATTTTTTATTATATATTTCTCGTTCGTATTTCTTGTTATTATTTTTTGATCATATATATTCCACTGTATATTTATTTTTATTATATATTCATCGTTCGTATTTCTTATGCTATTATTATTTTTTATCGTATATATTCCATTGTATATTTATTTTCTATATATTTCGTGAAATTGAATCCATTAATTCGTCTAAATAAACAGAATGATGTAATGGTGTTTTATTTAATTCTTTTGGTTGTACACGACATTTAATTACAGCAAATGGTTGCCTTCTTAAACGGATTTCTAAACCAACTTCCAAAAATATCTGGATAGTACAACTGGCAACCCCTAATAATGTACACTAGGCCGGGTCGTTCTGGCTTGAAAAAAATTTTTTTGGAAGTTTAATTTACCCTGTATTACGAAAGTTTGTGTACCTACATAGGAAGTATCATGACAGAGTTTCAAGCGTTTATATAAATATTTTGAGGTTCCACAAGTCACAAAGTTTTGGTGATTTTTTCCGATACTCCGTATAGTAAACTACAGCTCTTTCCTGACTTGCCATGATAGTTTACGAGGCAAATCACCCAGAATTCACCACAAGGAGGTGGCTGTAGGTCGAATTCCACACCATGCCCAGCCTAACCTCCCTTCCATTAGTTTTTACATGTAGTTTATTGACATTTGTATTCGCATTTTGACTCAAATGTAGACATGTTTGATCTTGAAGCAATTCTTGCCTTTATAAAACCATCTCTATTTTCATGGCCACAGAGAGAAGCTGATGCTTCTGTTATAAGTTTGACATGTCTTTCCACAGCTTGTGAATGACATGGGTACTTTTTCAATAGAGGGTTAGTTTCATCACCCCTTACGATAAACTCTAACTGGGTGTTTGTCAAGCTTTTTGTCAGAGGTGGTTCATGTCTTGGGTAGTCTCCAAATCGAATTAAATCTGTGTAGTCTCTTGCCAAGAAATTAATTTAGGCCGTCTAAATTCTCTAATGCCCGAGGACACTTTCCCTGGCTAAGAGAATGAGCCGGAAAGCTAACTCTCTCATCACTTGCCTTTCATCAAGTAACATCGAGACCAATAAAGTTTCTGGGTGAGCAAAATATGCCCCTCTTTCAATAACAGGATCAATGACTGCCTTAAGCTCATCAGATAGGTATCTTGAACTAGATATCATAAACCAGAGGTGCCTTGGTCCCTGGTAATAGTAAGAATTTCGCTTTATATTAAACCACGTTGGGGCATAAACGTGAACAATGAATTCGGTCAGAGTTTTCAAGTTTTCTGACGGCTTTTTGGTCGCAACATAAAGTCTAACTATCCTGTTGGCTGTCGTAAGCCATCTGGCATGGTTCAAAGAACCTGGGTTGCGGTTTTCAAGGTTTTGGGAACATTAGCCTTCTATGACTGCATTCCAAATTTCCATGAGATACTTTTGATCTTGGCTTAGATCGAGATCCCCCGGAATAGAAGACATATTACTTGATTTGATTGCTTCAAACTTGACAACTGGCATCTTTTCGCACGCAGTAAGACTTTTGCCAACATTTCCAGCAAGGGCTTTTGGTCCTTTGGTTTTACCATCCAAATAATTAAACAAATGGCGGAGAGGTAGCTCATTGGTATGCAGCAAACACCCGAACCAATGAAAAGGAGTATTGTAGTGTACCTCTAGTTGCCTGATAACTCCATTATGTATGCCAGTGTTTACATTGGTTCCATCGCATCCAATGACCTTCAAATTGTCTACCTTAATATTGTTACTGTTAAGAAACTTTAGCACTCCCTTAGAAATGTTAATTGAATTTCCAGTCACAGGAGTGAAGTGCCCAAGATATTTTGATTCTGGTTTAGCTATAAGCGTGATGTGTTCCTCAGTAATTGTTGTACTGTAGTACCTCCCATCCTTACAGATATTTGCTTTAGTTAAGTCCTTCCTTCCATCAAAATACAATGTTTCTATACTTTCTTCACTTGATTTACTCAACTCCTCTCTGATCTTCTTTCTCTGCCGTCTCACCTTATTCTTATCCACAACATTGTGATAATCTTCAGAGGTAATGAGACCAAAATCTTCCAGAACAGCAGAGGCAACGGCAACGGCTGCACCAGCTCTGTCTGATATTCCGAATCGGTCACAAGTTTTTGCTAATGAAGGCAATTTGCGAGTGAGCTTATGTGCTTCACCTGATTTCTTTATACCTTCCTCAATGTGATCATCATCATCACGCTCTCTATCTGTATCTGTTGATGTGTCAGAATCAGGAATTGTATGAAAGTTATCCCAGTCCATTGGCTCTTCCCTGGAAATGGATGGGTTATTGATATCTCCATCTTCAATGTTTTTAGAAAATCGTGCTCTTTCTTGTTCTTTACGCTCAGATCTTATTTGCAGTTTCTTCGTTGTCTGTAAATCAATACTGCCTATTGCCATTTTTCGTGCACCTCTTTGGTCAATTAAGAAAGAACGTTCCATGGCAGGAACTTTTAGCTCTTTTTCACAAGTGCAAGAAAACATATCATGGCATTTGCAGGCAGCAATATCAAAAAGCCTTTAATTTTTGGATTTGAACGTGGTCAGTTTAGATTCAAAATCTTTCCTTTTTCTACCAGTCTTCATCATATTTTTAGATTTTTCATGACAATCCTTTACTCTGGCTAGTATTTGCTGTTCTGGTATTGTTGGAATTGATGCACTTTTCCAGATCTCTTTTTACCTTTGCTGCAACTGTTCTTGCCACATCATTAGCATTTGGCTCTTTTTTCCCCTCACTAGCTATAAGTAAGAGATATCTTGTTTGTAAATATTCTTTTAAAACGTCTTCATATAGGGGAAGTTGATTTCTACTGAGCTCAGCTTTCCCAAAAAGGGAAACAGCTGGACTCATGATTTTTTCAACAGTTGCTTTCACTTTTACGGCCTCAGCCATTTCGGATAATTTGGGAAAGTCACTCTGTTAGTGTAACAACGCGTATTTAACTATTCAAATAATCAATTCTGAAAAGAAAAATTGTATATATAAATTATATATATTCTGGACGAAACACAGTCAAGAAAAAACTTAATAGCAACAAGAACACAAAAAATACAAGAAAATCTTAATAAAAAATCATAATTGCCAAATAATTAATAAAGTTTATGTATTTAAATAAAATTTTAAAAGTTTTAAAGTTTTTTGTAATGTTTTACGTTTTATTTGCAATCTTCAGAGGACTTGCGGAACATCTAAAACTTGATCAATTTAGTTTTTTTAATCATTGTTGAGCATTTATAGAGCATCTACAAATTTCTTGGACACAGGCATGTGGAAATTCACAAATTTAATTTTTCGACCCGGCCTAATGTACACCTGAACAAGCCAATTACGCTATTTAAGCCAGAATATATGCTTTAATTAAATAAATAAACGCAATCTGGCAACTCAATAATGTACACCTGAACAAACCATTTACGCCTTCTGAGTCAACTGGCTGGTTAAGCCAACTGGCGGATTAAGCCTGAATATATGCTTTAATTAAATAAATAGCGCAATCTGGCAGCTCAGCCAAATAAGCCAGCTGGCTGATTAAGAACATATTAAGACAACGGCCGCTCGGCTGAAGTCTTAATATGCGCTTGGCTCCTGCCAGGCGAACACCTCTCTTCCTCTCTCTCTCCTTCTCCTCTCTTTCTCTTGGAGGATAACTCCGCCTCCAAGTTGCATAACCCTTGGTGCTCTTGCGACATTCTCCCTCCCCCTTTGGTGCATAACATCTTGCGACATTCTCCCTTTGTTGCATAACGTATGCAACATTGATCAACATTTGCATTGCACACTCTCCTTTTGCGCCCATGCTACTGATACAATTATAATTACTATTACAATTACAATGACATCATTTATCAAACTAGTTAAATAGGCAAACTAGTTAATTAGGCCTTGAATTTGAAATAGTGATTGGTCTGACACCCTTGAGTGACTGAATTGCTTGAACGCTTTAGTGTTGCTAACCAATTTTTTAATTTAATTGATTTCATTTGAAAAAAACACTAAATTTTCAGATCAGTCAAGAAAGTAAAAATTAATCTAATTGAGATGAGTTGGATTATTTCAATTACAATTACAGTTATAGTAAAATATAACATTGCCATTACAATTACAGCCAAATGTGTAATGAATTACATTCAGATAAAATTACAAATGTAATTTTTCCAAGCCTGCTTTGCACCGTGTAATGTACAATTATTTCAAAAGTCAGCTTTTGTTTTCACGCAAGAACGAAGATAACCGAACGAATACAAAAATAATTTTGGATTATTTAATTATTTTTGTCTTTGCTTTCTTCATTATATTTTTCTTCTTTGGCTTTCGTGCAAATCTTGAAAATAAAGAACTTTTCTGGAAGCCAAATTGAGGGATGTCTTTGAATCAAAGGATACTTATCGTTGTTTTAAAGTTTTTAATGTTCATTTTTAAATTACGATGCATATTACGAACGGTTTCTAATATCTGACATGAAGATTACTTAAATTATTGTTAGGATTAATTTAATATATATTGATTCATTCTTGCCACAGTGGAATAATCATAATGAGTGAGGAGGCCAGAAACTGACACACCACTCAGGACAATTAATGCAGCCCATCGCTCTAACATCTGGATTATTATTACCGGCACCGTCGGGACGCGAACCCTATACCTCAGTGTCTTTACTTCGATGTTGCCCGCCGAGCTACGGGCGATGGTTGCCAGAGTGTATCATTAGTTCGTAAAAGAGAGGTGGTCTACCACGGAGGGACCTGTTCACATAATGACATTTTGTGCATGGTTGAATCTTAATATAAATGAGAGTAAAAAGAAAAGATATTAGTACGTTCTGGGTAAGCTTTTGAGGCAAGGAATGTTTTTTATGTAAAATCGTCTGTCGCTAGCCAAGATCAGAAGTAAAACATTATATGGTACCATTTAACACTTTAACGCCGAACTTTTGTGTGGGTTAAGTCTAAATGTGTGTATTGGAAAAGTTAACTAGAGGCAACATGTGACAGTAAAGGGTTAACCAATTAACAATTTGTTGTCTAGTATCCAAACTACCTCAACGAATGATGAGATGTCAGGAAACTACAGTAGTGAAGTTTAAAGGAAATATTCAAACAAGTTCATCCTTATAAATAAATGCAGATAACTTCTCTGAGTTGTATTATTATTATTATTATTATTATTACTACTATTATTATTATTACTATTACTATTATTATTATTACTACTATTATTATTATTACTATTACTACTATTATTATTATTATATTATTACTATTATTATGAGGAAAAAATATAAAATGAATAGTTTCGTGCTTTATTCAGAGCAAATAATGAACGCAAACCAATCTTAATGAAGCCATTAACTGAAACTCAGTCCGAGGCTTCATTTCGGGTCTTTAATTTGTAATATTCATCCAAGTTACAAACCCTTTGACCTCGATTGCCCACGCACACACGTGATGTTTAGATGAAGCTTTGTAGTTGCGCCCATGATGATAACTGCATATAGCTTTCTCCTCTTCCCTTCCATTTATGGAGCTCATTACAGAATTTCTGGATCAGTTACGATTTTTTTTTTCAGTTTTAAAGAGCAAATCAGATTCAAACATCCCATCGATCGCCTTATAACGAGGATTCAGGATGGGATCTCTTTAGTAGCCGATGCTTTTAGGCTTCCCACTTCTCAATGGCAAAATTTAACCTGTAAACATTGCTCAGACTTTTATTACAACATTAAATTTTTTTTTTTTAATTTAATTAAATAAATGACGTCAGTTGAAAATAAATTTGGTTAGGTTGAACAAATATAAAATTATATTTATTTGGAATTGGACTTGACTTCGTGTAGGAAATTTAAAAATTATTAATTTGTTTGGATTTTAGACTAATTATAATATTAGTCTAAAATCCAAATAAATTGTTTGTTTAAATTAAATAGAATTTTCTAAGTGTATTATTAATATTATAAATTCTGATATAATTTTGTTTAATTTTTAAAATATTCTCCGTATAACCGATGAACAAAGAGATCCAAAACTTCATTACGATCTATGCTAGAGATGGCCCATTCAAGTTGTTCAAAGGAAGTCGCTACGTTATAACAAATGGTAAGCCCATTTACCTATTTGAAGCTATAATTCACGTTACTCTGGCTATATACTTAGGGCGTGTTCCTTATAACATTATGAAGTTACTGACTGACTGTCATTTAAACAAAGTAATTATGGCTACGACGATAATAATGATAATGGAGCTTATGCTGGCAATAAAACACAAGTTGCTATTTTTCGTTCGAAATACTTGAATAGCAAAAATGAAACAAAAGATAAAAACACCAGGGTGCTGGTTAAGTGTGCGGTCTACCTACGATTGGTTAGGTTTAATCATGATATTTTCGTTAAAACTAACGAAAATATCATGACTAAACCTAACCAATCGTCAAGGGCGATTGACAATGGGATGTAAACAAACAATTAGCAAACAAGATAAGAAGCTATAATTAAAAGGTAGACCGCCGAATCGTAGGTAGACCGCACACTTAACCAGCACCAACACCAGAAAATACAGAAGTTACTCGGATAGAACACTTGGAGCAAGTGTAGTTTACGTCCCCCTGTGGTGCCTAGTGCAGTTTACGTTCCCCTACATTATCCTAGTAAACACTTTTCTTACACATTATTTCAGGATATAAAATTTATTAGCTTTAAAGAATCTAAAGAATTAAGTAATCTGAGGAATTATGCAACGTCCATAATACCTTCAACGCGAAAGATATTATTTTATCTATGTCATAAATCTCTCTCTCTCTCTCTCTCTCTCTCTCTCTCTCTCTCTCTCTCTCTCTCTCTTTTCACGCACACACACACACACACCACATATATACTTCAAGAACATACCATTTTTTGTTCCATAGCTTAGTTTCGTTAATGTGTATAAATGTATTTAATGCTATGAATTATTATTACGTTAATAGGTTATTAAGGCTTTGGGTGCTCTTCCAATACGTGCTCTACCGTAAAATGTACATTCCAATATGTGCTAACTAACGAAAATATCACGACCTAACCTAACCAATCGTTAGGTCAATTGTACGCCCTTGACGATTGGTTAGGTTAGGTCGTGATATTTTCGTTAGTTAGCACATATTGGAATGTAAATTTTACGGTAGAGCACGTATTGGAAGAGCACCAGGCTTTGTACTGAACGTCATTATCTCATTAAAAATATTATAGAAATCATTTTGGTACTTGTAGGTTATCTCCCCTCCACCAATTTTGACAGAATATTTTCGTTAAAACTAACGAAAATATCACGACTTAACCTAACCAATTATCAAGGGGGTACAGTTGATCTATTAGTAAATAGTAAATACTATTACAGAAACAAACAATGTTATAATTAATAATAGAGCAACTGTACGCCCTTGATAATTGGTTAGGTTAAGTCGTGATATTTTCGTTAGTTTTAACGAAAATATTCTGTCGAAATTGGTGGGGGGAGGGGGGGGGGCAGATAACCTACAAGTACCCCAGAGTGGATCAAAAGGTCTTTGAAGTTTTCTCTTGTCCTTGTAGTTCCCTCCGCTTCCTCCCCGCCAGAGGCGGGTACGAAAAAGGTTGAAGAAAGTACCTTGACCCTGAAAAAGTAACCAAGGAAATTGTATAGGAATGAGGATAAATAAAACTAGCTCTACAATTATGCTATGCACATATAGAAATCATATACGAGATAGTACCGTTGTATAAACTAACATAATAATATATTTGTACTGATCGTACATCAACTATTTGGTATCATCACAAAAATCTCGAACATATTCGTATGGTTTTGATTTTATAAAAAATATTTACAGCTCTAATTACGGAAATTACCGAAATATCGAGCCAACAAAGACCCAGTGGCCCGCTCCAGGCTAGCTCTAAAAGGATTAAGAGAGAAGAAAAGGTCAGACTCTACATGCTTACACTTACGTACGTGAAAAGTTATCACACGGAAATAAGTAACGTTCCTCTCCTTCTCTTCGCGTGGGCCACTACCGACAAAGTGGTGAAATGCTACTCCAGGAAAAGGGTTGAAACGGGAACTGAAAACGGAAATCATATCTTCCACACCACAACATGCCTGCATTCATCACGTGCACCCAATTATCCGAGAGAAAAAAGTGAAAAACAATAGTGATAGCAGAAACGCAACTCTGTCTCCTCATCTCTTCCATCTCCTATCCAATCTTCAATCTAGCTGGAAATGAGTCCGATAATTTCCAATCCTCTAACTTTAGTCATCAATCTTGCATGAGGGACTTTGTCGAAAGCCTTTTGAAAGTCGAGATAAACTACTGTATATCTGTTGCTCTAGTTGTGTCGTATGAAGTATACATATTATTTTAAAAATTCTAATAGGTTTGTTAGATAATATCTATATCGCCTGAATCCACGTTGAGAATAAAAAATTAAATTGTCTGATTCGAGGGGTGATACATGATATGTTCTGTAATAATGGATTCGAACAGTTTGCCGACAATTGATGTTAAACTGATTTGGCGATAATTAAAGGGATTTTGTCTACCACCCTTTTTTAAAGATTGGTGTTACATTTGCTAATTTTAAGTCGGTTGGAACTTTCCCTAAATAGAATGAATGTTTGAATATAGTTACTAAATCATCAACAATATTGTGGCTAACCTCTTTTAATCCTCTTGGAAGAAATAAATGAGGACCGGGTGATTTGTACTTATTCATCTTGTCAATTAGTTGCTGCACCTCATCTCTCGTAAAACTTATGTTCTTTGAGGGATGGTCACTGTCATACGTAAATCGGGGATTTGGTGCTTCAGTTAAGTTTTCTTCCGTGAAGACCGTAACGAAGAACTCGTTTAAAGAGAGAGAGAGAGAGAGAGAGAGAATGAAAATAAAAATTAGCACTTAACCCCACTCCACACTCCCGTATTGTTCGGATTAAAAATTATTTGATGAAGGAGGGAATACAAATTAAAATTTCTATTTAAAATGTTTCATGTATTGTTTAGGCGTAATAAAGATGCAAATATATTCTAACCTTATAAATGAATAAACTTTTCCTGAACGTTTTCTTTATTAATAAACAATAATAACAATAACTTGGGGGTTGTTTAACCTTCTTCGTAACGGCAAAGGTCACGTGACGGAGGGGATCTACAGTTTTACGTGGGATTCGAATCATTTACGGGTCACTACATCATCGGAACCCAGAAAACGGTCACCCATCCACTACTCAAAAGACCCAACGTCGTTTAACCTTGCTGGTGTAACGGAAAGCGGTGTTCAGATGTGGACATGATGTAGCATTATTAATAAACAAAGCTAACTGCTAAACTGTACAGTTACGCTATGTTGGCCACCCCTGCCATGCAATCCGCCATCATTCACTAAACTCCAAAAGTGAAGTCTTCCGAAGAAATCGATACATTTACTATCTAAATATGCATATTCGCCGCAGTCCATAGCTCAGTGAGGAATAATAATTAATCAGTCAGGAAGGAGGGCCAGAAGCTGGCACAGCGCACAGGTCAACTAATGTGGATGAACATTAGTGATAACCCCAAAAAAATGAAATCGACATATGAAAACCTACACAACTCCTCCTTCGGCAGCGTCCGTAGCTGATTGGGGGAACACCGTTTCTCTATAAGCGAAGTGACGATACTAAGATCAGCGATTCGAATCCTCATGGTGCTTGTAATACAGGGTGGCCCAACATTCCCTGTCTATTTTGCTGAAATAACTGTATTTTAGGATAAAAATGTAGTAACATAATTAGATGTGTATTTATTTATCAAGCTTAGGTCTAAGATTCGACGTGAGCACCATCAGTGTCTCTGCAAATCTCAAATCTGTCCACTGCATTGCGGAACACATTTTCAAGCATCTGCGGGTTCGCAGATCCTGTAGGTCTAGGTCTGTAACTCTTGTTTTGTAAACCTCAGCCTTTATAAAGCCCTACGCAAAGAAGTCTAATGGTGTTAAATCGAAAGATCGTGCTGCCCAGGGCCTGTTTCCACCACGTCCAATCCAGCGATTTGGTAAGAGCTCATCAAGGTACGCCCGAACGATGTTTGCATAGTGACATGGAGCTCCATCTTGTTGAAAGATAACAGTGTAGAGAATGCCATCTGAATGAAGCTGGGGTTCAAGAAACTTCTGAAGCATGTCAAGATAAAGTGGTCCTGTTACCGTAGCTTCTGCAAAGAGAAAGAGGTCAGTAAATCTTCGATCTTGTCATACCGAACCAGACATTAACTTTAGGAGAATCTCTCTCCCATTCGTAGAACTCGGTTTTTCACTAGCCCAGATACAGCAATTATGTCGATTAACCTTTCCGCATGCGTGGAATGTCGCCTCATCGCTGAAGAGAATGTGATTTTATAAGTTTTTGGTATGAATTTTTTCAATCAATTCTGTGCACATGGCGGCTCGTCTTGGATAATCCTCTTCGTGTAACTCATGTGGCATTTGAATATGGTAACTTTTCTTTTTTAATTTGATTTTAAAATCCTTAGAATAGTCGTTTTTGGTATGCTCAGTCTACAATGTACATTTTCTTGAGAGGTACCTGAACGTCCAGATCGTGTCTCATCATGAACAGATCCTGTTCTCTTAGAATTTATTGACCAGCTCCCGAATTGCTTTGTCTGTAGGTCCTGATTTATGAAATCTTTTAAATTTTTCTGGAATTTCTTTGCATTTCTTCCCTTGGATACGTTGTGTTACTACCATCACACGTTCTTGTACATCCATTATCTATGGCCTGTAGAAAATAAAGTAGAAATATCATTATTTCAGCAAAATAGATAGGGGCTTTTGAACCACCCTGTATTATTACAGACGGTATAACAAACATCCACATTAATTGATCTGAGTGTTGTGATAGAGTCAGGCTCTCCTCAGGATTTGCATCATTCTCTCGACGTGACATTTAGTCGACAAATTATTGTGGGTTAGACTAAGTTAGGTTAAGTTAGGTTAGGTTAGGTTAGGCTTGGTTAGGTTAGGTTAAGTTAGTTTAAGTAAAGTTGAGTTAGTTTATATACGGTCGACAGAATGCTCCTTGGAGCAATAGGTATGGGTTTCTTCTTCTTTAACAGAAATAGCTCCCATCCATTCATCTTTGATCTGAACACTCTCCCATCTATCAAAGATTTCTCTCTCCTGACAAATAACCTCAGCCTCGATGATGATAATCCTTAAATCAAACATACAGTAAACATCATCAACACCATTGTGGATGAAGGGTGTCTTATTCCCCGCTCCTATCCCACACCACGCTTGATCTCACTCTCCCTATAGCGTCTAGTACGACTCATCGCCGCCAACTCATCGCCGCCAACTCATCGCCGCCAACTCAACTCCGAATGCACCATTGCCAAATAATGTTTTGTATAATTTATTAATCTTTCTTTAGTGCGATGATAGGTACTGAAGGAAATTAAAAACACTTGGAAGAACCATTGAAAACATAACTAATTATATTTATATAATATTGTATTTATATAACCTAACCTAACCTAACCTAACCCAACCCAACCCAACCCAACCTTCACCAATTAACATTATAGATGCCTTATACAAAATACAGAAGAGTCGAGATATGTATCTCGAACAACTTGTAAGAGGTCATACTCCACCTTCAAAGTTAAAAAAATATCTTGATGCTGATGACCGTATATTAAAACTAGTTTTAAGCTTTGAGCAACGATCACCATTAGAATATTTACGTGGGATTGCCTACAATTACCACTAATTAAAATCTGAACCTTTTAATCTTTTTTTAACGTAGTAGAATAAAGAGTTTCTAACAATTTTTAACTTTTTAAAGCTCTAACCTTCAAAAATAAATTTAATTCATTTTTAAAAAAAATGGAGTTGAGTCAGCGGCGATGAGTCGGCGGCGATGAGTCGGCGGCGATGAGTTGGCGGCGATGAGTTGGCGGCGATGAGTTGGCGGTGATGAATCGTCCCATCCCGTCCCTATACACCTTTTGACGTTATTACCGAAAATATTTTCCTCTCCTTGTTTCCAATTTATTTCTCAAATATTGTCGATAAAGTTAAAAATATTTGTTAACATCAAATATTTACTAAAATGTTAAAAAATTTCATCGGACGAGTGAATAATCTTCGTATTTGGATCTTATAATTATTTATTTATAATATTCAGAAGACTTTCATGAAGTTAATGAAATTGTTAATAAAAAATGTAAAGGTTAACATCCTTCACTACAATATTAAAAACTTTCATGTTTTTCTCATTATAAGCTTGAGTTTATCATTTATTATTCATGGGAAAAAACAATATTTAGAATTTTATATTTTAAAATCAAACTTCGCATTTATCTATCTATCTATTTGTGTATCTATCTATATTCATCATCGTGGTGGGTCGATCATGAACCGTTATTTAAAACCTTGTAAAGGCAGGTATCTTCTAAAGGTATAAACAAGTGTTACTGCATTTATAACATATACAAAAGAGACAAAAAGAACTCCAGAACGGTTTTCATTTATATAATTTTAAAAATTCAGCGAGGTATCGAGGTGCCACTTTGAACTTTGTTGTAGGGGAAAAGTTTTATTTCTAATATTTCAGGCCCCATCAAATATTTACGCCAGAGCGCCTTCAGTGCCAGACCCACGCAAGCCATGTTCCCCATTCTTTATGATAAAACTTTTGCATATATATATATATATATATATATATATATATATATATATAAAAGCATGATCACGCAAGGGTGCAAGGCTTAAAAATTCAAATGAATGCTCTGAGCTGCCTGTCAAACCCGCGGTCGTCATTGGTATGCGAGGCTAGAGCGATAACCCCTCGCTCAATCAAGAGGGGAAAATATATATATATATATATATGTTATTAATAATTTACTGAAGTATTAATGAATTAAAAGAGGTATGTAAATAAAATATGAAATACGGTATATTTTCCTCATTTTAAAGAGATAAACTCAAAGGTACACCCAGTTTGACCTTTTCCACAAACTATATTATTCTGTAAACTCTGTACGGTTCCATTACCGAAACAAAGAAAGAAATCCAAGGAATATATATATATATATATATATATATATTTTTTTTTTTCTTTGGCGGGATACAGTTTGGATTCTATATTAAGTTGTAGACCCACGATGGGGCTAAACGCTTGACTTTTTTCAGAATAAACAATTCAGGTGGAAGCAAAACTAAGGCTTTTTTTTTTTTTTTAAGATTACAATGGTGTTAATAATGCCTCTGAATGCGACATCCCAAGAAATAAAGATACGTTTACGAAACGTTTCAAAATGACTTTGAACATTCGGTAAACGAACGTTATTTAGAGCAGGGGTCCCCAACCTTTTTGTGCCGAAAAGCACATTCAAGACTACCGGTAGTGCGGCGGGCACCATTTACTTTTTCAAGGCAAATTTATAGTTGGACTTAATAATGAACATAATACACAAAAAAAAACATTTAATTCCTATGTAAAATAACATAATACACAAAAAAAAAAAATTAATTCCTATGTAAAATAATGAACATAAAAAAAAAACAAGGATGGGCTAACTAAGGATCTTAGAAAAATTATCAAAACGATAACTTAATTTATTTATAAAGAAATAATTATTTTCAAATAAATGAGCATCTGTTTCTGTAATTAACTACTAAAATTTAATAAAATGTTAAGTATGTTACATATTTTAAATATTTAGTAACTAAATATTTAAAATATATAACATACTAACATTTTATTAAAAATTTAAATAAAAACTTATCAATCGTAGTCAGTCAGTGGCGGGCACACACAAAAGGGTCGGCGGGCACCATGGTGCTCGCGGGCACAGGGTTGGGGACCCCTGAAATTTTAGAGGGATGTCATTAGTAATGCCTGTTATTGAAGTAAATTAAGTAGGTGTACTGCATATATATATATCCGGTACCTCATTGAGTAACGCAGTTTCACGATAAGCGAAGTAAAAACACTGAGCGGGTATTCGATTCCCGATGATGCTGATAACAGTAATAAAAGAATTAGAGCAATGGGCCACTTTCTGACACTCTTCATTCATTATTATAACTGCGTATATACGCTGCAGTGTGACGTGAAGGTCAGCAAATTACTCGTTTGTCTTTTGTTGTTTGAAACCTTTTTCTGCTTTGGAGCTGTGCGGGAAATGAGTAAGAATGTTTTAGATTTTGGTAACTGAAGTTTTTGTTATTGGTTTTATTGCGTAAAGTTAATGAATTAAATAATGATGGTGATGCATATATGGTTATGCGTGTTGTTGTTCGATATGTTTCTTATATACAGGGGGGATCTTTTTTTATCATCAAATATATATATATATATATATATATATATATATATATACACACCGTATTTGTCGGCTTATAAGACGCACTTTTTTCCTTATAAATACCTTTGTAGTGAATACTCTTATTTTAGTTTCAAGATAAATGTTAATTTTACCGTCTTGAATTTCGGAATAGTATAAATTCATTTTAAATTAGTTACCCCATTATAATTCAATTGTGAACCACATTAATACTAATTTTATGTATACTATATTATTTTATTGTATGTAAACATAATTAATTATATATCACAATTGTCAGTTAATCATTTATATTCAAATATTTATTTTAATCTAATGCCATGTCCATTTTGCAAATAAATAATAGAAAACCAAAGGTTATATTTTCCACCTTTGGTACTGTCGCAGTTTCGCCTAACGGACTCAATACGGCTAGTGAGATAATCACTGGTTGGCACTTAACTAGCGGCAGTGCTTATGGCTACATCATCCAGGTTAACCTATACCGGATAGATGCGCTACGGTCCCAAGCCGTAGCTTGCCTAGGCCCAACGACGACGACGTAAACCAACAATTGGTGACCCCGGAGCTGGATTACCCCTTTTACCCGAACGACTAGGATTAGACTGTAACGTCGTTCGTGCCCATCACCCCCTTCACCCGAGCGACTAGGACCAGACTGTAATGTCGCTCGTGCCCTCTGCCCCTCACCCCTGCCCGTGCGCTCTGTGCCTGCGCTCGTCTCAACCTCCACTCCTTCGTTGGGAACTTGTCGTCTTGCTTGTACGTTAGCAAGCATAGGAGAAGATGCCTGACGACGCTGGTGCCATCTCCCACTTGAGCGTAAAGCTCCCCGTCTTCTGGCCGGGTGATCCATTTATTTGGTTTCACCAAGTGGAATCACAATTCAACTTGGGAAGGATCACCACTAGCAGGACGAAATACGATCATGTTTTGTCCTCTCTACCAGCGAGCATCATCTCTGAAGTCCGTGACGTCATCGTATCTCCTTCCACGAGTGAGGACCCGTACAACGATCTGAAGTCTGCCATCCTGCGCCGCACCACTGTCTCCGAGCGTGAGAAACTACATCAGTTAATCTCAAAAGAAGAACTTGGAGACCGTAAGCCCACTCAAATGCTGAGGGCTATGCAGTGCGCTCTAGGCGAACGCGCACAAACCTTCGATAAGGACATCTTTAGACAGTTGTTCTTGCAGAAACTTCCTCCATCAGCTCAGCGTGTCTGGCCACTATGGATCCTGCTACTCCAGTTGATAAACTAGCAGAAACTGCCGACAAAGTAGTGGAGATTGACACAGCTCCGGTCAACAACGTGAACACACAATCGGAACTGGAGTTGAAAGTGAAAGAGTTAAGTCAACAACTCAACCACGTTTGTTCTCTGCTACAAAATCAACGGCAAAGAAGCCATTCTCGGTCAAGATTTACGAAGAGGTATCATTCGAGTTCCGGGAAGATCTGCTTCTACCACTCGAAATTTGGAAAGAAGGCTAGGAAGTGCATCTCCCCTTGCAATTTTTCGTCGGAAAACCCAGCAGCGAGTCCTAATGGCGTCTAGTACTCGCACTGCCAACCTGTTATTCATAAAGGACAGGAACTCTGGTGTCAATTTCTTGGTTGATACCGGAGCGTCAGTCAGTGTATTCCCTCAAAAATCTGGTCATACGCACTCGGAATCTCCGCCTCTATACGCTGCTAACGGTTCACGCATACCCACGTACGGTACTCAGTCGCGTGAACTAAACTTGGGCCTTCACCGATCCTTCAAGTGGATTTTCATCTGTGCTCAAGTGCAGCATCCCATAATCGGCGCTGACTTCCTCCAGCATTTCAAACTCCTGGTGGATCTTGACAAGCGACGCTTATGCGACCAGGCCACACTGCTTTCTGTTCTTGCCAAACAGGTTGCCCTTCCGGACGCCTCGAACTCTGCACTTTCCCTCGTTCCCCCTAATTCCATGTACCAGTGCCTTTTCCAGCGATATCCAGGAATTCTTCAACCGATGCAGATGGGTGATACCATTAAGCACACCATTACCCATCACATTACAACAAAAGGTCCCCCTGTGTTTGCAAAACCCAGACGTCTTGCCCCGGACAAACTGAAAGCTGCCAAATCGGAATTCCAGCTTATGCTGGATCTTGGGATAATAAGACCTTCCAAAAGCGAGTTGGTCCTCTCTACACCTGGTCCAGAAGAAGTCAGGAGACTGGAGACCATGTGGGGATTACCGGTTTTTTGAATTCGACAACCATCCCGGACCGATATCCGGTACCAAATGTCCAAGACTTTACTTCTCTTCTCCACGGCAAATCTATCTTCAGTAAAATAGATCTCGTTAAGGCTTTCCACCACATTCCCGTAGAGCCTTCGGATATTCCCAAGACTGCAGTTTGTACACCATTTGGGTTATTCGAATTTGTGAAGATGCCGTTCGGGCTACGGAATGCTGCGCAAACCTTTCAGAGGTTTATAGATGAGGTCACCAGAGGCTTAGACTTTGTTTATGCCTACATCGATGATTTGCTTGTGGCCAGCTCAACGGAAGAGGAACATAAGGAACATCTTTCACTCCTCTTTCAACGTTTAGAACAATACGGTGTTACTATTAATGCATCTAAGTGTGTGTTTGCACAGCCAACCTTGGAATTTCTTGGTCACACGATTTCGCAGCACGGAATTACCCCCTTCAGGACAAGTGTGAAGTGATAAAAAATTACCCTATGCCAAGTAATCAGCGTGAGTTACGGCGGTTTCTAGGTTTGGTAAATTATTACCACAAGTTCATTAAAAACTGTGCCAGTGTTCTTGCTCCTCTACACGCTATGATCACACACAAACGCAAGGTAACGAAATTGTTATGGTGTAGCGATAGTTTACAGGCGTTCGACAATGCCAAAAATGCTATCAATAGTGCATTGTCTCTGTCATTTCCTATCAGTGATGCCCCCCTAACTCTGACGGTCGATGCATCAGATGTTGCGATCGGTGGAGTGTTGGAACAAACCATTAACGGTCAACAAGCACCCATCGCGTTTTACTCGAAAAAGCTGCAGCCAGCCCAAACGCGTTATAGTGCTTTCGGACGTGAACTTCTTGCTATTTACTTAAACGTGAAGCATTTTCAACATTTCCTTGAAGGCCGAGAGTTTTGTGTTTTTACCGACCACAAACCTTTGGTCACTGTCTTCAATAAAAACAGCTGTAACCACTCTCCCAGAGTCATCAGGCAACTCGATTATATCTCGCAATTTACCACAGATATCCGCCACATCAAAGGTGTCTTGAACACTCCAGCGGATGCACTTTCAAGAATAGAGATTACTTCTGTTACCCTCAGCTCTACACTGTGGAATGCTATTGCACAGGATCAAGATAAGGATACGGAACTACAAGACCTGCTCAGAGAAGACTCCACTCACTCACTTTCCCTCAAGAAAATGAGTATGCCAGGATTGTCTGTGCCCCTCTATTGCGACGTATCAACAGCTGCTATTCGCCCTTATGTCCCTCCATGTCACAGAAAAGCAGTCTTCACGGATCTTCATAAGCCCTCCCATCCTGGTATCCGTGCTTCGCAACACCTGGTTACCTCTCGCTTGTTTGGCCCTCGATGCGGAAGGATGTCAAACATTGGACCAAAACGTGCCTTGCCTGCCAGCGTGCCAAAGTCCAAAGGCACACCAGGTCCCCCTTTGACGCATTTCCGCCCCCACCAGCGATTTGAGGTAATTCATGTAGACATTGTTGGCCCTCTTCCAGTGATTCAAGGCCAACGTTATCTGCTCACCTGTCTCGACCGCTTTTCCAGATGGCCTGAAGCCATCCCACTTCCTGATATCCAAGCGGACACTGTTGCAAGAGCCTTTCTTCATGGATGGGTATCAAGATTTGGATTGCCGACAAAAGTCATCACTGACCAAGGTCGCCAATTTGAGTCTTCGCTTTGGAAGAAGTTTACCAGCTTGTTGGGTACAGTACATGCGCATACCTGTGCGTATCATCCGCAAGCTAACGGCCTCGTCGAACGCTTCCATCGCCAGCTGAAGTCATCCCTTATGTGTCACGAAGACTCCCATTGGATGGATAAGCTTCCACTCGTGTTGCTTGGTATTCGCTCTGCATTTAAGAGTGATCTGAAGACTACAGCGGCTGAACTAGTCTATGGAACAACACTGCGGCTACCAGGTGGCTACTTCACTGCAGGGGATAAGTCATGCGATCCTACGGAATTCGCTCAAACACTTTCCTCTCACATGCAGTCCCTTCAGCCTGTTCCCCCTCGATTGACTAGCCAACAGAACATCTTTGTTTCCCCAGCCCTCCAGTCTTGCACCCACGTTTTCGTTCGTGTACCTGTCCCAAAACGGCCTCTCCAATGTCCATATGACGGACCCTATGAAGTTCTCCGACGTACGCGCAAATCATTTCTCATCCAGCGCGGTTCCAAGATCGACAAGGTTTCTATCGATCGTCTTAAGCCTGCGTTTTTGGAATCAACCTTAAGTGAGGTACAAGTAGCTACCAAAAAGGTTCAGCGGAAATCTGTGTCGTTCGGAACTCTTTGAACTTCCTCTCTGGTGGGGGAGTGTGTAGTGAATACTCTTATTTTAGTTTCAAGATAAATGTTAATTTTACCGTCTTGAATTTCGGAATAGTATAAATTCATTTTAAATTAGTTACCCCATTATAATTCAATTGTGAACCACATTAATACTAATTTTATGTATACTATATTATTTTATTGTATGTAAACATAATTAATTATATATCACAATTGTCAGTTAATCATTTATATTCAAATATTTATTTTAATCTAATGCCATGTCCATTTTGCAAATAAATAATAGAAAACCAAAGGTTATATTTTCCACCTTTGGTACTGTCGCAGTTTCGCCTAACGGACTCAATACGGCTAGTGAGATAATCACTGGTTGGCACTTAACTAGCGGCAGTGCTTATGGCTACATCATCCAGGTTAACCTATACCGGATAGATGCGCTACGGTCCCAAGCCGTAGCTTGCCTAGGCCCAACGACGACGACGTAAACCAACACCTTAAAAAATCGCCCTGCGTCTTAGAAGCCGAAAGTGGCAATACAGCACATCAATTAATTAATTGATTAATAACAAATAATAAGAGTAATAATCATATTATCTTTCTTTATTGGCTTTTGGGTTTTCTTTCTATTGAATTTTACATATCGATTGTATTAACAATAAAGTGCATCAAAAACTTTTTTTCTTGAATTTACCTTTCCAAAATTAATGTGCGTCTTTCACAGCGCAGCGTCTTGTAAGCCGTCAAATACGGTGTATATATAATATATATATATATATATATATATATATACAGGGACGTTGACAGGGGGAGGGCTACGGGGTTTCAGCCACCCCCGAAGTAAAATCATAGGTCTGATATTTCTATGCATTACTTATGAGTAAGTACGCCATGCCAAGTACCTTCAGCACGTTTAATTATTATAATACATTTAGGAATGTGTTTTTACTCATTTACACACTTTAATATATATATATATATATATATATATACAGGGCCGGATCTAGAAGTTGCGAGGCCCTAGGCAGATCTAGAAATTGCGAGGCCCTAGGCCTATATATATGAAAATATGGACTTAATTATCGGTACTATACCAGCAATATTAGAATCCCGCATAGACAGAACTATGCCAGCACTTAAAAATTAAACCAAACCAAAATAATCACGCATGGAAATTGTATAAGAAATATAAATAAACCATACAAATAAGTATAAATTATAATATGAATCAAGATTTGTATCGAAAATATAAGACAATGATTTCTAAGATTTATATAATATTATAGGTAATGACTTTCCATAGTATACAAACGTTTTTCATATGTGATGTACCCCCGCAAGGGGGTTCTAAGCTCGTGCTCTTGAGTGCTCTTTGTGCTCGTTTGTACGTGCTTGTTCCTGGAGGTTTCACGTGCGCCCTCCCGGCCCTAGGACCCAAGGATGATGGGGCTCGACCCTGCAGTCCTTGTCATCCTTGGTCTTTTTCCACTTCGACTGTCCCCTCCACCCTTTCTTTTTCCTCTGTCTTTCCTCTCACTTTTTCTTTGTTTTTCCGCCGAGATATGCCCTTTTAAATAGAGGCGAATCGGTTCTTCCCGAACTTAAAAAAAAAGAAAAAAAAAAATATGTGATGTATAAGAGATGTTGACATTTCATTTTTTATAATAGTGAGCGATCGACTTATCAGGCTAAATATTAATGCTTTAATATTTGGTTCAGATGCTCCTTGAATATTACAGCAATGCTTTTCTGCTTTTCTTCGAGCTAAACCATAGGTCAGAGGGGTCGACCATAGGTCGATCCTGAACCGTCGTTCGAACTCGCTTAAATTTTAGGTTTAATGAAAAAAATTATATATATATATATATATATATATGTTACATTCAATATGTAAAACGAGGCAATTTTTGAAATGACTGAAATTTTAGGCAATTTGTTAAATGCTCGATTAACTTCATCCTTAATTAAACCTAACTTAGCCATGAATTTTTAGCAACATATTGGAAAATACCAGTGGGTATGCATATGCAATACTACCAGAAAGGTTAGGTTAGGTTAGATTTTGTGTATATCACCAATTTGACACATTACCTGAATTTCAGTCAATTTATAAATTGCCTAATTTGACAATTTGACATATATATATATATATATATATATATATATATATATATATATACAGGGCGTCCCAAAAAAATGTATACACACTTTAACAGCTGATAGCTCAATTGATGTTTCTTTCTTTCCAAGTTAAACCCATTAGAATTAATAATGGCAGTCAGACTAAGCTTTGAACAAAGGAAATTCATTCTAAAATGCTACTGGAAGTGTGAAAACGCAGTTGAAGTGCAAAGACAGTTTAGGAGGGAGTTTCAAACAGATCCACCAACGCGACTTACCATCACTCGAATTAGAGATAAGTTTGAAGCCGATGGAACTGTTCAGAATGTCCACAAGAAGCGTTCCGGAAGACCACGGACATCGACAAGCCCCACAAAGCAAGAAAGAGTACTGGAAACGTATCACCAAAGTCCAAGAAAATTTGTGCGGCAAGCGAGTCGTGAGGTAGGAATTTCAGAATCGTCTGTCCAACGCATTTTGAAGCGCTGTCAATGGAAAAGTTACATTCCAAGATTAGTCCATGCTATTAATGAAGATGATGATGATCCGGACCGAAGAGTGGAGTATTGCGAGTGGTACTTGGCACGATGTGGATGTGGATTGGACGAAGGGGTTTCGTAGAATACCCTCCGCGTTCACCAGACCTCACACCACTAGACTTTTTTTTATGGGGATACTTAAAAGACAAAGTCTACGCTATAAAACCTGCAACAGTCGCTGAATTGAGAGCAGCCATTGAACGAGAATGCACACAAATACCAAACGAAATGTTTCGTGATGTTTGCGATTCCATTGCTTCGCGTTATCAGCAGTGCCTGGACCAGAACGGACGTCAGTTTGAAAACAGGCGTTGACAAAACAATTAAATAATGTCTGTAGATTCTATTACATTTTGAAAATGAAATGGATTTTAATAAACACTGCCTTTATAAGTATTTAAAGTGTGTATACATTTTTTTGGGACGCCCTGTATATATATATATATATATATATATATATTGCACACAGACCGTGCATGGAACAAGGAATTCTTCTGGGAAATTATGTAAATCCACTGTAGTTCGAATAAGTAATGGTAAATGACAAATACCATGTGTAATATAAAAGTTTCTCAGGGTACCATTCTGAGTTGTATCACATTAAACAGACGTGTTATATGCCTTGAAAAGAGGACGCTTAATGTCCCGGTTAAGGTTTAAGTTTTAGTTTTTGGTTAAAAATACAATAGTTACCCCTTTGTCTTTGATGTATTCAATCCGACGTGAATGCAATGAGTTTCTTGCGTATATTGAGGTTCTGAATATACTAGGCTAGGTATAGCTGTAAACCCCAGAACCTGTCCCAAAGCTGGATCCTATCTGCTTGGCAGATAGCTGGTGAGGGAAGTTATATTTTGGGGCCTCTTTGCGAGTGACCCGTTGGCCATGTTGGGTTTCCATCATGAAAAAGAAAAACTGTAGTATTTGTCATTTACCATTACTTATTCGAACTGTAGTAGATTTAATTTTCCAGAAGATTTCCTTGTTCCATGCACGGTCTGTATGTAACATAAAAGTTTCTCAGGGGACCATTCTAAGTTTGTATCATATATATAAAAATATATATAAATAAATAAATAAATAAAATATTATATATATATATATAATATTATATATATATATATATATATATATATATAAGAAATCGTATGCAATCTGGAAATTCTTGATTTGCTGCTGACAATCGTCTGAAAATCTGAATAGCTGCTCTCAGAGTGAGTTAGTTTTGAATATTTTGTAAGCGTCTTTTAAAAATATATTTGCATATATGAATACGTAATTATACATATTTACGAATTCTTCTCTGTATTTACATTTACAATGAATTATTGTTAGGAATATTGTTCGATTTTTTCAAAAGTTTAACAAAGACAGTTTTAACGATCATTTTAATTTCGAAAATATAACTCAAGTAGGAACTTCAAACGCTTCAATTTTGTTGCCTGTTTCTGCAATCTCAAGGTCATCAAAGTTAAGTGACTCATATTCAATACAAATTTAGTTTGGATAGAAATGTTTCACTGTTCAATTCTTTTAGAGGTGTGTATATATATATATATATATATATATATATATATGTCGCGCGTGTGCGCGGGCCACTGCCCGCTGGCGACTTTTAGGATGAATGCACTTTGGACAATCCAACGAGGGTGGTCCTTGTTGGTTAAGCTCGGCCTTAGCCGTAGAACATCCGAGTAACAATAAGCAGTTTTTACCAAGTTTTTTCCCGAAGGGGTGAATGGAAACACTTCAGTTCTAAATTGGAGTCTTCATTCACTCATATAATTTTTATTACACAAAATATATACAGAACGAGGCACTGATAATCAGAAATTTACAGGGGGAGAGGTTTGACCTCTTGCAACAACAGCTCAAGCAGGAATTTAAAGTGAGGAGGCTCGACCCCCTCGGGCAAAAGCTATGGCAGGAATTTTTAACAGTTCAACTGGTGACGAAGATAGGAATTTAAAGGGAAGGAGGTTCGACCTCCTTGGTCTAAGGGGGTAAGGCAGGAATCTACAGGGGTAGAGGTTCGACCGCTTTTGACGATGGTTAAGGCAGGAATTGAAAGCGAGGAGGCTTGTCCTCCTCGAGTAAGGGTTACGGCAGGAATTTAAAGGGAGAGAGGTGCAACCTCTTGTAACAATGGCTCAGGCAGGAATGATTTAATTTACAATACAAGAAACAAATAAGTCTAAATTTTGGGGGAGTGCAGTTGAAGGTTAAGCTCCCACTTTAATTGGAGAGCTAAAGAATTCTTAGACGTTAAGCATAATTTAAGCGTACAACGAAATTTAGAAAGATAAAAAATTTAACAAAAAATACTAATTTTTGTAAAGTATACATTTTTGGATGGCGACATAATGTCAGGGTGCCGACATGCACCGAGTACATTAAGTACATTAATTACATCATATTAAATTATTACGGTTAATTACAATTTTAGTAAATTGTTAATTGACATATCTAATACTAAAGTAATCTAAATAGGTGATACAATTTATATAATGAAGGAGAGTTCTCCGTTGTTCTATAATTTAAAGGGGATTAACAACAATGTTATATATTTATAGTTAACAATAATTACGCCAAATTATGTCAAATATTATTAGAACATGGTTGGTTATCAGAGTTGGAAAGCCTAAATAGCCAGCGATGAGGAAAGCGGAGAAAAATACGATGTACTTTTCATTGGAAGTACACGGACATTTATGATAACGTAATACATAATATAGAATCTGACTGACAATTAGGTAGAAATAGTGAGTACAAGTAATGAGAACGTGGATAACTATGTGACGTAAGCAGATAACGAACCAGTGACCTGGCATGGAAGCAATACAGTATATTATAATAACATCTTAATGTTATAAATTTGTAGCAAAAGCAAGGGAGAAGATTTCGAATTCAGATGCCTGCTTTTGGCGACGTCATCGGAATTCGAACACTCAGTCAGCGTTAACAAGTATCTTGCGAGAGGTGACATAATTAAAAGAAAAACTAAAAAGAATACATGTGGACGTATTTACATGTACGTAACTATGTACGTAATCATGATCATCAGGGGACCTGTACGAATGCACAAAGTATTGTACATATATCGGTTGTCACAACAGATTGTGTGCGTAATATAGACACGAGTAAACATGGACTAATAGGTTGATAGGGCATAAGTAGACAATAGGTAGATGAATGAATAAGTAATAAAATTAATAAAGGATAGTGATCAAGAAAGAACATGGCTGTATGAATGAATATGGTTGAATAATATTTATACTGCATAGCACCAAACAGGACACAACATATAAATAATGACTTATAGAGAATGAAGTTTTTATTATTAAAGAATATACCATACATTGAATACGAAAGATATCCACATACTAAACACGTGATTCAGTATTCAAGGTATGGAAAACGTGAAGGGAATTAAGTTACTCTATGACGTTATAGTTTATCAAATTATGCAATACGTTAATTCATAATTAATACGCCATAGTTATTTAATTCATACGTACAGTATAAGTCATTAGTGGGAGAAATTAGAGGAAACGAATTAGAGAGATAGAGTAATGAAGGGTTTACAGCCATGGTACAAGAGTGAGTGAAACTATTAATTAAATATATATACTTATACGAGTATACAGTAAATATTAAGGAATTGGGTACATTTGTGGAAGAATTAAGTAAGTGAATAAAGAAGTACAAACGAGGATTCAAATCATGCCACATTCAATGTGCATGCATAATCTAATAAAATTTAGGGATGAGAGTTAGATGCAAGACAACAATAATTAATTATAGTAAATTCTATAACAAATGGAAAATGGAGATGTGGGTAATATTCTGATGGAAATGTTAAACGATCTAAACAGTCGATTGTCTTGTTTGTACTTTAAGGGAATGAAATTAAGGGACATTCGCTTCTCACAGCGAACTTCTAATGGCACAAACATGAATACGGTTCAACCATAGAAACGGTAGGGCGCATGGTTGTGACGTATATATATATTCCCGGAGATCAGCGAAGTTAAGCGACATTGGGTCTGGGTAGTAGTTGGATGGGAGACCGTCCTCCGCGCCCAGATTATGTAGCGACCCGTGGTTCGGATCCCACGTAAAGCTGTAGGTCCCCTCCGTCCAGTAAAAAAAAAAAATATATATATAGACCTATATAATTATATTTGCACTATATATATATATATATATATATACACACACAGAGGTGGGCACCGTTAACCAAAAAGTTAACTTCGATAACGATAATCCGTTAACCCCAATTTTTAACTCCGATAACGATAATCCGATAATTTTACTACAAAGTTAACGGAAGTTAACGATAATCCGTTAACGATAACTATTTCTTTACTAACATTTAAAAAAATCAAGGAAAAAGGCTTTAAAACCCATAGAAAATGTTTATTTATGCAAAATCCAACAATAAATAGGTATTTAACTGTATTTTTATCAAGTTTTGCAACTTTTTTGCTTAATAACTTTTTTGAAGTTTAAAAGTTGTAGAGAATGCTTGGTAAGAGAGAATTGAACGCTGTCTAGTTGACGATAATACAGAAGAACCTAAAAAAAGTAAAATATCATCGTATAAAATATGTAACTAAACTAATAAAATATTAATTCAAACAAAATAGCAAAATTAATTCAAAATAATATTAATTATAATAATATTATAATATATAATATATAATATTACGTTATATAAAATATTTTATTTTACTTAACCTTTTTCTGTGAATTTTCAATAGAAGTAATTTTTCTCTATGTAATTATTTTATCTATAAAATATTTTATGTATGAATTATTTAGTCTGTAAAATAAAAATACTTTGTTCATGAATTATTTTGTCTATAAAATATTTTGTCTATGTAATATACGCAATTGTTATTTAATTCGACGACAATATTACAATCAGTGAATAAAAACTATTATTCAAATTTTACATACTATATATACTTTTTTAGAGATTTACTAACGCAGTGTAAAAATACTTATTCATTAGTCATTACTATAAATTAATTTTTCTCAACCGTACATTTTACCATACGTATCTCCATACGTATTAATATATATAATAATATTATAGGATTTTTATTAACGTTAAAAGAACCTTCTTACCTTCAATAAAAAGCGCACAACCTCCCCTTGCGAGATCTGGAAGCAGACTGAAGTTATGGCGGTTTGAATTCATTCGCGGAGCGGTGATCTTCCGTGAATGACTCCTCGCAGTTAACGTGTTAACGGACTTTAACAGACTAAATATCGAGTTATCGGAAGTTAACTGGTCCGATAACGATAAATGGAAATTAACTTCCGTTAATAGTCCGTTAAAAAAAGTTAACTTCGTTAATTAACTGTTATCGGATTAACGCTTTAGTGCCCAACACTGTATATATACACACACACACGTATCCGCACTTTTTATTTTAGTGATAAAATAGTATATATAATGTATATTCGTAATAACGAGTCAAACTGAGATCTAAAGGCTTATTTTGGCTAGCAACAGTATAGGCTTATTTAGGCTACTCGTAGCTGTCACATATCGTACGAGTAGTGAGCATGGCTGCGCCGCTTTCAATTTGTACTCAGGAAGAACAGAGATCCGTGGTTCGTTTTTTGTGGGCAGAAGGTGTGAAAGGAGCTGAAATTCACACGCGTTTATGTGCTTAGTATGGGAATAATGCGTTACCACGGCGAAGTGTGTACGAGTGGATTCAAATGTTCAAGGAAGGTCGGACATGTGTGACAGATGCTCAGCGCTCAGGACGACCGTCAACATCAACCAGTGGTGACAAGCAGGAAGAAGCCATAGCTATGATTTTCGATGACAGAACATTAACAATAAAAGAAATTGCATCTTCATTAGACATCAGTCAAGGGTCAGCCTATTCGATAGTTTATGATATTCTTGGCTTTCACAAGGTTTGTGCAAGATGGGTGCCCAAACAGTTGACAGAAGAGCACAAGCGTAATCGTATGGACGTCTGCTCTCGTCTTTTGGCGCGGTATCATAATGAAGGTGAAAACTTTTTGGAGCGCATTATCACTGGAGATGAAACCTGGATCCATCACTATGAACCAGAAAGCAAACGACAGAGCATGCAGTGGAAACATCCAACATCTCCCGTTGCAAGGAAGTTCAAAGTGCAGCCGTCAGCAGGTAAAGTTATGCTAATACTGTTTTGGGATACATGAGGCCATATCCTTGAACATTATCTAGAGCGTGGAACTACAGTAACAAGTGCATCGTATTCTGACATGCTTCGGAATGAGTTAAAGCAAGCAATTCGCACAAAACGGAGAGGGAGATTGTCGGAAGGTGTTATTCTGTTACACGACAATGCGCGCCCTCATACTGCTGCACAGACTAGAAAATGCCTTCAAGAACTTAAATTTGAAGTTCTCGACCATCCAGCCTAAATCCAGACCTGGCACCTTCGGATTTTTACCTGTTTGGACCACTAAAAGACGCTTTGAGAGATCAGCAATTCCACGGCGATGATGACCTGAAGGAGGCGGTGCATGACTGGCTAAGCACACAGCCAAAAACATTCTTTTGTGATGGCATTAGGAAGCTTGTAGATCGCTGGACTAAGTGTATTGAGAAACAAGGAGACTATATTGAGAAGTGATGTGTTTATAATCTTTCAGATGTGAAAATAAAATTGTGAAAATAAAAAGTGCAGATACTTATTGAATTACCCTCGTGCGTGTATATATATATATATATCAAAGCTATTGACTTCTCCTTAGGGAACCGGAGCTTACAGATGAAAAGAAGGATCAACACAACGGCAAACATTTTCATTTATTTGTACATCAGACGTTTCGACAAATCTTTTGTCATCATCAGTGAGTTAAGTCTTAAAACCTTAAAACAAAATTGAAAAGTGAAAGTTACATCAATACAATATTAAGACCATTAAAATTAAAACCTTAAAGCAAAATGAAAATTGCATCAATACAAAATTAAAAACATTTAAATTTCATCACTATAAAAACTAAAATTAAATTAAATTTCATCACTATAAAAACTAAAATTAAATTACCTCAATAGGTAAATACACAATGTTTAC
>JAJOZX010000353.1:577500-782500 GCA_023014485.1 Bathynomus jamesi
TTATAGGGCAGATAACTACGAAGAAATCGTAAAAAAACTTTTAAGGGACTACAAAGAGTTAGGTTGCAATATGAGCATAAAAATGCATTTTTTGAATAGCCATCTTGACCAATTTCCAAGTAATTTAGGTGATGTAAGTGACGAACAAGGGGAGAGATTCCACCAAGATATCAAAATTATGGAGGAACGGTACCAAGGCCGCTGGGATTCCCACATGATGGCTGATTACTGCTGGTGCTTGAAAAGAGACCTGCCATCAACAAGCAAATACGCTAGAAAGTCTTACAAAAGAAAATTTTTGCCACAGTGAAAGCTTCATATCTGTTTGTTTTTTTTTATTTTAAGTCATTTCTATCGTTATAATGTAATTTTACTGTAGTTTGAACTGCTTGTATTCATGAAACTTGAAAAAAAAATTTAACACATGACTTAATTTTTTAGTCCTAATTTGAAAAATCTGGAAAATGGCACATAGGCTGTCGACAAGAATCAGGACCTGATAGAGCCAAACCGAGTTGAAATTCGTATTCAGCGCACCCAAATTACCTAGAATCAAGTGTCAGATATCATTCAATAAAATACGTGTTGCCCAGTGTAATATAATGGCTTCTCAATTAATTGGTGATTCGGAGAGGCAACGTGTGATAGATCGCATACGAGCAATAACATTTCGGGAAGCTCGTGATGCTGGAGCCACCTTTATAACACGTTCATGGGTTGCCAAAAAGTTGCGAAGAAGTGAGGACTTCGTCAAAAGAAATTGGAATAAAACTTTGGATGAATGTGAAATGGATACAACCAAATCTGCGCGCCCAAATTTGCCACTCTCTCAGGAAACAAAGGACATCATTGAAAACGGTACGCGTAAGCGAAAAAACAGCTGCGCTAAACTTTCGAGAGATCGAAGTGTTGAGAGGAAAGATCGTCAGTGGTGAGATCATTCGACTGTACCGTCATAGGCAAGGTTTAAAGCCTTGGCATGAACTTCCAAAGCCAAGAAAAACTCAACTTAACATCGATGACAGAATGTGGTTTGCCCATTATCTTGAAGATTGGGATGTGGATGATTTCATGCATTTAGCTGTCTCCGATGAATTTTTTGTTTACGTAACACGTCGACCTAACTACCAAAATGATCGAGTGTGGGCCACAACACCAGATGAAATCGATGACAATGAACATTATCGCGAATTATTAAAAAGTCCAGACTGTGTTGGTGTGTTTGTTTTGTTCACTGCAAAGAAGCTCATGTGGGTGCTGAAGCCAAATGGTCAGAGTTGGGATGGACAGTATTTTCGTGATATTATTCTATCCCAGCATGTCATTCCTTTTCTAAGAAACCCAAACAATGTTATGGATGTCGATCAGGTCACACTTCTGCACGATAAGGCCCCCTGCTTTAAGGCATTAGCCGCTCAACAGTTGTTGCGGAACCATGAGATCGATTTCTTTGGAAATGAAGAATGGCCAGGAAATTCTCCTGACCTGAACGTCTGTGAACACATTGGATCAGTTATAAAGGATAAGGTTGAATGTCTCTTGTTTCAAGAACCTGCAGAAAATCGATTTTCGAAGGATACAATGACGCAACACATTGAAACTGTTTTAGCAAATTTGCGTAACGATCAAGATCTATTCACGTCACTTTTGGCAAGCTACCCAAAGCGAATTCAGGCTGTTTTGGAAGCCAATGGCGGGAACACCAAGTTTTAATTGTTTCTCATTAAATGCAGGATTAAATTCTCTTTTGTAAGGTATGTTTAGTTTTACTGTACCTCTAATGGTTTAGGCCATGGGCGGGGGTGCTAAGGTTTATTTATACACCGGTGCATTGTACTGAAAGTGGATATAGTCAAATACAAGTACTGTATAATGAGATGTTTGTGTTTCGTAAGGACGTATCTTCTCTTAACAGCAAAATCTTTTAGAAATTTTAACTTAAACTATTGAGTACAAGAAGAGTTTATATTATATTCGTATATAAAGAGCTAAATAGAAGTTATAAAGATTATATTACAACATGAATATCTTTAAGTTGTTTAGTATATATATATATATATATATATCCAATTACTTATTTCCTTTCATCCCTTCCTCACATATCGAAAACCCCACGTGAGCTTTAGTATTCTATTATTGGCAACAAGACTTGTTATACAGAGCAAATTATCAACAGCAGAGCAGAAAACGTTATTCATAATACTAATATAATCCCACTTTTTAGCATACTTGTTGTATCACTAATGATTATGATGATGATAATAATAATAATAATAATAGAATGGTTTTAAAGATAGACTGTGGGAAGCTATGCGAGCGAAAAGATCAATGTTTGATAAGAAGTTAAGTTTAGTCCTTTACTGTTAACGTCAGGCGATTTTATTCAATCTATAGAGATCTCCTTATAAGGTATTAAAGGTTTAAATATATATTAGAAATGGGGAAAGTGTTTTAATAGGAAATAAAGTGTTTTAACAGGAGATGAAACGGTGATGTGTCGAAAAACCCCGTACGTGACAGTGAACTTGGAAGTCTGGCTGGATGAAGGGTTTAGGGTCTTCTCAGTTTCATTCACTGCTGATTTTTAATAAGAAAAAATATATATTTTTTAGGTAATTTTATGCCCAGAATTAAATTTTGGACTTTCTTAAATGCGGAAATTAACCAAAACTGAGCTATATCAACCGTAGCCTAACTAAAATAAAAAGTAAACAACACTGTAGGTATCCGGCTAGTCCAGCATTTAAAGAAAAGTTTGAAATGTTGTTTAACATCATCTTAAACAAATCATTATTTTTATTTCTTTTTCTTCACATAAATTCACACAAGTGTAACTCAATCATTTGTCGATGAATGCCACAATGGCGCTTGTGTCTGTGTTTTACTAAATGCCATGTGCTTTTAATTTTCCGAATCAACAAAATTTTTTGAGTGATTAACTGTTAAATGTTTATATTCATATAGAAAGGCAGTCCAGTCCGTCCGTCTGCGATTCTGAACATAGAAATAAATGCGCTTTGCTTTGTTTCAACTTTTTACTTAAGCACGTTAAGATTTTCATTGTTGCGTTCTTTTCTATAGTTCTGTTAACCGAGTAACTGACCCCCCACCCCCAATTACTGAGGTTCAATTATTCTGTCAATAAAACTATAGACTTTTATACTATAAAAAGGCAGTCCTGTCTGTCTGTCTGTAGATACCATGCATTTACTATGGATCACCTGAAAACTAAAGCCCAGAATGCCAATCGCCCTTGACGATTGGTTAGGTTTAGTCGTGATATTTTCGTTAAAACTAACGAAAATATCACGATATATCATATATATACCATATGTCCCACAAAAAAGTACACCCAACTTTAGATTGTACTAACTCCTCCAAAAATCGAGATATTTTGGATCTGTTTGTTTGATTTAATATAGCAAATTATTCTTTGTTAACGTTCAAATTTATTCATGTTTAAACGATTTAGTGTTTAAGCATCTGCTTTTAACTGAAGGGTACAACAAAATGGATTGTGCAAAATTGGTCAATGAAAAAATAATGTGTGTGCTATCGATGTAATGAAAAGACAAATACATAATAGTAGATACTTTAACATAATTTTAATAAGATACAAAGCAGATTTTTCTTTATTCCTTATTGCAAAAGTTATGCTTAGTTTCGTTTTCTTTCAACATGACCGCCATTCCTATCGATACAAATCTGGAGTCGAGCTCTCATCTTCCCCCTCACTCTTTTGATAAGATCTGGATTGTCTTTTAACAAGTTGTTGTTGTTGTTGTTGTTTAGCCGATCAGCCCACCCTGATCGAGCAAGCCGGCGGCACGCAGGTAACCGATCGCCCTCTCCGGAGTGGACCAGAGGTTCAGCGCACTAGTGATGTTGTGTTGTGTTCGTTGTTGTGCTAGAGCGGTACAGTCCGTCATAATGTGTTCAATTGTTTGTGGTGTGTCTTGGCACAGGTGGCAGGTGTCGTCTATGGAGTTGTCTAGTCTGTGTTTATATGTCCGTAAGTTTGGGTGATGTCCACATCGGAATCGTGCTAAGTTAACTCGATCCGATCTGCTCAGGCTGATCTCTGACCTGTTAATGGGTGGCGGCTTCGCACCTAGGACCGCATTCGGACCGAGTCGTGTCAGTGCTTTGTGGGTTAGGTGTGTGTGTATGTGTTTTCTGTACTGTGTGATGTCTGTGGGGCGTGGTATGGAATGGAGTATTTCGTTATAATATCTCTCTGGTGTTACCTTAATGGTGCGAGGTGTTGGTGCATGATTGTACATTAGGGTGTTTCATACCTATAGGGTAAAATAAAAATGAGCTTGGAGTTTTAATCCACACGTTTCTCCGTATTCTAAAGAACAAGAAAACACGTTTGTGCAAGTTAGAACCAGATCGCGCTGCATTTAGAGGTCCCAACTTTGACGACTTTTTGTCAGTTCATTTCTCGCCTGCCTGCAGTGAAGACGGTTTTCTTCGTCACTTGAGCGGTTCGTGTTGTATAGCCTACTGGACAACTATGGAGGTAATTATATATGCTACTAATTATCTCATTTTACTGTGGTATTGAAATTTATTATTATTTAATTTCTGTCATTTTACTGTGGTAGTGATATTTATTATTAATATTACATGAAATTAATTAGTCTGTTGCATATTGGACAACTAAGCTGGTAATTATTTATGATACTAATTAATGTAATTTTACTGCGGTATTGAAATTTATTTAATTAATGAATTGTCAAAGAGAACGTAGTGTACACGTATCAGTTTTATAAATAAAGAAAAGCAGTAACTGGGACTCGAACCAGTGTCATAGCCGTTTGGCGGCATCGCTCAAGTCGGCGTACACAGCACGCTATCCACTCCCTAGATGGTGTAGTGGATAGCGTGCTGTGTACGCCGACTTGAGCGATGCCGCCAAACGGCTATGACACTGGTTCGAGTCCCAGTTACTGCTTTTCTTTATTTAATTAATGAAATTAATTACGATGTGAAATTATTTCTGTGGAATTATTTAGTTTGTTTTCTTTTCCAGGTGTCTACCAGAGCGAAAACAGAAGTGTTTCTTATTGGCCAGACGGATGCGAACATCATATCAAGTGGCCTTCCAACTCAGTTGCAAGTACTCAAAAAGTACTTTTACCACCAAAAGGAGCAAAAATTTGGACGTACTAAATGCCTGAACCTGTGCCTGGATGCCTGTCTCATATTTTGGGAGAGAGCGAGAATCCCCATGATGCGTCGAGATTCGGCCTTGAGGAAGATGGAATCCCTTCTCAAGGAATACGACCGGCTTGTGAAGCACAAGTCACATAAAGCAGAGTCCTTCCGAGTGAAGGAGGCGATGTTCAAGGAGGCAATAGGGAAGGAGATCATGGACATTGCTCATTCACAGGCTAAGGAAATGATGAAGAATCAGGAGGACATCCACTTTCTCGACATGCAGCGTGAAGATCCAAATTCCTGCAGCATGGGCCCTGTTGACATGAAGCTTCACTATAAGGAGATTAGGAAAAGGAAGAGGCTGGACAAGATTAAGGAACAACAGGAGAAGGCCAGGAAGGAACAAGGAGCTGCAGAAGATACGGGGGCTTTAGTGATTTCAACTTCGTCAGAGACTGACTCAGATGTCGTTGACCCAACCGTGGAAGTTTTTCCATCCTCCTCCAAGGGAAATACCAAGAAGCGACGCAGGAATCTGATCTCACAGGATGTGACGACTACCTACGATCGGCTGAATATTTCGTACCGCGATTCAGCTATGTCGTACGCTGCAGCGGCTAAATCACTAGGTTTTGACTTGGATGAACTGTCCATTTCTGCCAGTACCATGTACCGCACACGCAAGGCTCTCAGGAAGGTGGCTGCTGAAAGTTATCAATCCGACGAAGTTTGTCCTGGTCAGCCTCTTGTCTTGCATTGGGACGGTAAACTCCTACCTGACAATGAGCAATGGAAGGAGAGCGTTGACCGGATCGCCGTCCTCGTCTCTGGCGACGGCAAGGAGAAGTTGCGGCGTTCCTAAGGTGACGTCCGGAACCGGCGAGAAGATAGCGCGAGTTTGCTTGGATTTGGTCAAGGAACACAGGATGGAAGAGCGCGTGCGGGGACTGTCTTTCGACACGACAGCGTCGAACACCGGGATTCATATCGGGGCCTGCGTCCTGATTGAGAAAGGTCTTGGCAGAGAACTCATGTACTTCCCCTGTCGGCATCACATCTATGAAGTCATCCTCAGCTCCGTCTTCAAGCGTGCATACGGCCCTTCAAGTGGCCCCGATATACCCGTTTTCAAGAGGTTTCAGGCACAATGGAAGTTCATCGACCGGTTGGACGTGCGGCCGTACGATTTTGCTCAAGTCAATGACTCTATGAGGGAACTGAGGGAGAAGTCAGTCCTGCTGGTGAGAGGGATGGTGAGCACGTCGCATCAGCGCGATGACTACAAGGAACTGCTACAGTTGGTTCTCATCTTCCTGGGAGAAGCAAAAGTGGTGGATTTCCCTCTCAGAGCCCCTGGCGCTTACCATCACGCTCGATGGATGGCGATAGCCATCTACTCCTTGAAAGTAATTCTACTGAAGAAGCAGTTCAAGATGTCGAGTCACGAGTTGGAAGCTCTGACAGCCGTAGGTCTTTTCGTGTCCTCGTCTACATCCGAGGTTGGACTCGTGCTGCAACCTCAAGCAAGGCTGCCGCAGTTGATCTGGAATTTCTGCGTGACGCGGAAGCCTTTGCCATGTCGGGATATTCGTGTGTTAACGCTGCGCAAGAAGCCATGTCTCGACACCTATGGTACATCTCTGAGACTCTTATTGCCATGGCGTTTTTCGACGCAGATGTGGCAGATGAAGAAAAGGCTCAGATGGTCGTCAGTTTGGGTAAGCCCGCATCGAAAAAGGAACTCAAGCGACCCCAAGGAAGAACGTCAGGAATCTTGCCTCGAAACACCTGGCGGAGTTCGTGACAGGAAAGACGATGGCTTTCTTCCATGCATTCGACTTGGACACAGAATTCTTGAAAAAGCCAGTTGCCGAGTGGACTGAAGTAGAGGGCTTCAAGCAAGCAGCGGCAACTGTTAACAAAATCTCTGTCGTCAACGATCGGGCCGAAAGAGCCATCGCGCTCACCAAAGAGTTCAACTGTTCTCTGACGAAGAACGAAGAGCAGAAGCAGTATTTGCTCAAAACTGTGATGCAGCATAGGGCGAAATACCCGAATAAAACCAAGAAGGATTTCATGGACAAATGATTCGCAAGAAGTGGTTATGTTTTTTGTATCTTTGTGAAAATGTGTAGTGAAATGGTACTCGTTTGTTGAATAAAAATTCATTGACAGATTTTTGTTTAATTTTTTCCGTTTATGATCTGCCAGAGCATCAAACTGGGGACCCGTAAACTTTAAACTATTGAATTAATACTTCGGTTTATCAGTCTCCTCAGCAAATGGAATAAGGGGATCCATGTGGATTAAAATTTTTCCAAACTTTTAATTTATGAAACACCCTATTGTACATGTAGTGGCAAGGGTGTTGTGGGTTAGTTGTCGCTGCTGCCATGAATTGTGTTCCCCTCATGTCTAAATGTTCCCTAACTTTTAGTATTTTTGTTTCTGTGTGCAGGTGTTCAATTGGTGTTGTTTGAGTGCATCCTGTAATGATACGAAGTGCGTTGTTTTGTATTGTTTGTAAGGTGTTTATGTGTGTGTTTGAGATAATGGGTGCCCAGCATGGGCTAGCATAGTCCATAACTGAGCGAATATATTGTTTGTATATGAGTGATGTTGTTTCCTGCTGGTGTCCAAAGTTTGTGCCTGTTAGTACCCTAAGCGTGTTAAGTCTTGACGTACATTTGGTTTTAATGTCCTGAATGTGGTTTGCAAAAGATAATGATGTGTTGTATGTGACACCAAGTATTTTGGTTCTGTGAGTGTGTGGAATGTTGATGTTGTTTAGTGTAAGCTGTGGAATTACCTGGTGTTCTTTTGTGTTGCTTGTAAGCAAGGTGATGGTTGATTTTGTGGGCGCTACTTTGAGTCTATTGTGTGTGAGCCAGTCTTGTATACTGTTTATGTATGTTTGTAGGTTATTTGTAGCGGTGTCGATGTTGTTGTGGGTGGATGTTAGAGTGATATCATCTGCATATGATGATAAGGTAAGCTTGTTATCTATGGGTGTTGGAATGTCATGCATGTATAAGTTGAAGAGTGTTGGTGAGAGAACAGAGCCTTGAGGGACCCCGTTCGGAAAAAGCTTGTTTTTGGATGACTTGCCATTAAATGTGACATGTGAGTATCTTCCTGAGAGATAGTTGCTCAGCCACCTTTTGGTGTTAACAAGTTGATTTCAGCTGTGATGCGAGTCCTCAAATCATCTAAATTGATAGGTTGTGATGCAAATACTCTATTTTTCAAATGACCTCATAAAAAGTAATCACACGGGGTCAAATCAGGGCTTCTGGGAGGCCATTGAATGTCATGGCCTGTAGCAATTACTCTTTGGTGGAAGACTTCCTGCAAGCGTTCCTTCACAATAACTCTCCTGTGAGCAGGAGCTCCGTTTTGCACCCACCAAATACGATTAAATCGGTTTCCATAAGTAATACGTATTTGTGGAAGGATTTCTCGGTCTATCATTTCTAGGTAAGCTTCACCATTTAGATTACCATCGTAAAAGACCGGGCCAATTACCGCTCCATTACCGCACAGTCCTACCCAGAGAGACAGTTTTTGTATAGTTATTCTTTTCGTAGATATGATTGTCAGGTGAATGATTTTTTTGGTGCATACTGACGACAGATTTGTCTGTTCACTAGACCATTCATAAAAAAGGCCGCCTCATCTCCAACCACTAATTGTTCCGTGAATCTTTCTGGTTTTTCAAGAAACCACTGGGCAAATCTTAGGCGGCGAGGTAGATCTCCTTCAATGAGTTGATGTCGAATTTCCATTCTGTATGGGTACAAATTCAAATCCTCACGAACTATTCGATGAAATGACATGTGTGAGAGTTCTGTACCATTTCGCCTGGTGGACACTTTTGGATGTCTCTCTAATAAATGCCGAACATGCTGAATGTTCTCGCCTGTTCTTGCCGTCTTCGGATGGCCTGAACGTCCTTTGTTCAAATTGAGGACCGTTCCTTCTTCTTTGTATTTCCGAACATTCTTCAAAATTGTATGTTTAGTTGGAGAAGCTCTATCGGGAAATTGCAGTTCGAAGGTATTCTGAACTTGTTTTAAGCTTTTAGTTTGCAGATAAGTTGTGACCATGAGAACGCGCTGCCTTCGTGTAAACTGCATGATAAGGGTTTCAAAGTTATTTATAAATTTAGTAATTCAGATTCTTCATTTATATGTATGACTCGTATCTTAGATACAAAAGTTCAAATTATTTAAAAAAAATATTTGCAATATCCTTCGACGTAAAAAGTAGCACATTGGTTAAAGCAAGAGGAGCTATCTGGCTGGGAGAAATGATCATTCCGCGCAACCCATTTTGCTGTACCCTTCAGTTAAAAGCAGATGCTTAAACACTAAATCGTTTAAACATGAATAAATTTGAACGTTAACAAAGAATAATTTGCTATATTAAATCAAACAAACAGATCCAAAATATCTCAATTTTTGGAGGAGTTAGTACAATCTAAAGTTGGGTGTACTTTTTTGTGGGACATATGGTATATATATATTTCTCTCATGTCCCTGAAGATGTGAATATATCACGAAAGCGCTCGGACTTCGTGTTTCCGTTTCCTTTTCCCTGTGGTTCTTTACTTATTGAAAAGATCACGTGTTTATTTGTGATTTCTTTGCATATATATATATATATATATATATTACTAAACAACGAAAATATCACAACTAAACCTAACCAATCGTCAAGGGCGATTGACATTTGAGGCTTTAATCTTCAGGTGATCCTTTACTATTAAGCGATTCTGAACATAAAAATAAATGCGTTTTGCTTTGTTTTAACTTTTTATTCTAGTGTGTTAAGATTTTCATTACTGCGTTCTTTTCTATAGTTTTATTGACCGAATAAATGAATCCCCCACTTACTGAGGGGTTCAGTTGTTCGGTCAATAAAACTATAGAAAAGAACGCAGCAATGAAAATCTTAAGCTTCACATCCGAACCCACTGTATCAAGATTTGTGAAGCTTAAGATTTTCATGGCTGCGTTCTTTTCCATAGTTTTATTGACCGAACAATTGACTCCCCAGCACCGCAGGTCTAGCTAAATGGACCTTTGCTACTCCTTCTAAATTTTGTAGTCCATCATATGCTTTCCATTTGTTGCTTATTATTGCAGTATCTCTCTTTATGATTTCCTTTATACACGATGTTAACGTCTCCCAGAACAGCATACAGTCTACCCATACCCTTAAAGACCCTCTGCTCAGGAAGAAGTCGCCCACGCTGATACTTTCTTCTAGAAAACATTTTTTCATCAATTTCGATCGTAGTACCTGGTCCTCCTACTTTCGGGCTTTTTCAATATTGTATTGGTTAGTTTTAATTTTAATTTTGTGTTGGTGTATTCTTTTGCCCAGCAATAAATAAACATTATCTAAGACAATGGAATATGAATGTCTTCGAACCATGTTCCATTGCGCACCGTAACTGTTGTATTACATTCACTTTTTTGGCACCTCCATACGCAATTATTGTGTACGATTTTGATCACTATTTTATGTTTTCTACGACATTCCCTTTCTTTTGGTATTACTATATGTTGCACTGCTGTAAAATATGTACTGCATCTTTTTCTGTCTGCAATCTATTATACAACTTTATTAAATTAATTTCATCATCCATCTTTACTGTAAGCCAACCGATATCTTAACTGCTTAGCGTAAGTGAGCCCAAGCCAAGCAGCTTATGAAAAGGGTATTGTATACTTTCGAAACAAGATATCGTATGATATTTTGTGGAAGATATTACCTTCATTTAGGCCAGTAATGGCGAACCACTGACCGGCGGGTCAAGTACTGACTCACGAGATAATTTTTAGTGACCCACGAGCTTTTATTTAAATAAAATATGACTACTTTTTAATATTTTCTGCCTTACAGTTTTAAAATTATTTCATTCTCCCACCAAATTAAACAGCTGATACACATTGAAGCGTTTTTAAAGGTATAGTACACGTTTAAAAACGTGTTAACAATGCTTGGTTCATCTTATTCATGTGAACAGTTGTTTTCCTTCATGAATTTCGTCAAATCCACCACTAGGAATCGCCTTTGCGCAGATATGAGTGCTGCATGTATGAGATTAAAGACGACTAAATATAAACCTCGGATCAAAATATTAGCAGCTAAAATCCAACAAGAAGTTTCTCACTAAAAATAGTAAGTAAATAAATTATTGTGACCCAATTTCGTTTTCTTAAATCAAAAGTAACAAAAATTACCCGCCAGCAAAAAAGGTTCGTCGCCACTGATCAGGCGAGAGGTGGGTATAATTTACTTTCTATTTTAGTTACGTTTGGGTTTATATATCTTAGTTTTGGTTAATTTCCGCATTTAAGAGAGGTTAAAATTTAATTCTGTGTATAAAATTACCTAAAAAAAAATGTTTTTATTAAAAATCAGCAGTGAATGAAACCGAGAAGATGCAGGTTTTCTCTGTATTCGCATAAAGTATCAGACAATTGATATACAAATAACTTTCAGTTCTGAATCAAGTTTTCGTCTTTTCAATTTTACTCTCACTTACCTAAATTTACATAAATGACTTTGGGTTATAGCGTTTAATTATTATTATTAATATATGGTTTCACTGTGTGTGTATATATATATATATATGCGAAATTTGAACGCAAAAATACGAAATTTAAAACACAAAATAAGATAGCAGTAAACAGAGTAAAGAGAATAACTGGGCAGATACTGAGAACCTTTAAACGAAGGGATATGAATATAATGATTCTTCTACTGAAAACACTGATCATACCCAAATTGGAATACTGCTTGGTCCTAACATCCCCATATAAAAAAGAAGACATTAGACAACTAGAAGGGATTAAAAAAATTTCACATTTTTTCTACGTGAAGGTCAAAATATGAAAATAAAAACCCACTCTAATAGACAGAGTTTATTTCCACGACAGTTTCGACGCCCACTGGCATCCTCCTCGGGTGGATGCCAGTGGGCGTCGAAACTGTCGTGGAAATAAACTCTGTCTATTAGAGTGGGTTTTTATTTTCATAGAAGGGATTCAGAGAAGCTTCACAGCCAAGACCAAGGGGTGCGAAAACTAAATTACTGGGAAAGGTTACGCGAACTAAACCTATATTCACTGGAAAGGAGAAGAGAGAGATACACCATCATTTACACTTGGAAAATAATGGAGAAGATTAGACGCTTGGCTCAGAACAATCCCCGATGAGCCGGGCGTACCTGGCTATGTGAGATGAAGAGTACAAGAAACCAACTCACTACTTCACCAGGCCAACTCGAGAGGAGGGGCGACAAGCTTGACCGTCGTGAAATGAGAATCATCGCACGGAACCTTTGAAAAATTGAAGGAAAGGTATATATATATATATATATATATATATATAACGTAAAGAACGACGCTTGTATAGGAGATATTCCGCGCAAGAAGAGGAGAGAGAACGAAACAAATGAAAAAATGAGGTAACCACCCGGGAATCGAACCCGGGATCTTCCGATTGCCGGTCAGATGCGATACCATTACACCATGGGCCTCACTCTTCCAAATGCCGTAATTCTTCTACATACTCGCAGAAACCAATGCCCCAAGTGGGCACCTCCCGCATGCCGTAACATTATATACATTTAACTGCAAAGAACACGCAGTATAAATAACGTAAAGAACGACGCTTGTATAGGAGATATTCCGCGCAAGACGAGAGAGAGAGAACGAAACAAATGAAAAAATGAGGTAACCACCCGGGAATCGAACCCGGGATCTTCCGATTGCCGGTCAGATGCGATACCATTACACCATGGGCCTCACTCTTCCAAATGCCGTAATTCTTCTACATACTCGCAGAAACCAATGCCCCAAGGGGGCACCTCCGCATGCCGTAACATTATATACATTTAACTGCAAAGAACACGCAGTATAAATAACGTAAAGAACGACGCTTGTATAGGAGATATTCCGCGCAAGACGGAATATCTCCTATACAAGCGTCGTTCTTTACATTATTTATACTGCGTGTTCTTTGCAGTTAAATGTATATAATGTGCGGGAGGTGCCCCCTTGGGGCATTGGTTTCTGCGAGTATGTAGAAGAATTACGGCATTTGGAAGAGTGAGGCCCATGGTGTAATGGTATCGCATCTGACCGGCAATCGGAAGATCCCGGGTTCGATTCCAGGGTGGTTACCTCATTTTTTCATTTGTTTCGTTCTCTCTCTCTCGTCTTGCGCGGAATATCTCCTATACAAGCGTCGTTCTTTACGTTATTTATACTGCGTGTTCTTTGCAGTTATATATATATATATATATATATATATGGGATTGAACTCACAATGGTCCCCTGAGGTTTTTCATGATACACACAGACCGTGCATGAAACAAGGAACTCTTCCGGGAAAATTAAATCCCCTATAGTTCGAATAAGTAATGGTAAATGACAAACACTATAGTTTTTTCTTTTTCATGATGTTAGCCCGACGTGGGCAACGGGTCACTCTCAAAGAGGCCCCAAAATCCGACGTGAATGCAACGAGTCTTTTGCTTATATTGAAGTTCTGAATATAGTTGGGCTTGGATGCTTTAAACCCTAGATCCTGCCCCAAAGCTGAATACTATCTGCTTTGCAGATAGCTGGTGAGGGAAGCTATATTTTTTGGGCCACTTTGCAAGTGACCCGTTGCCCACGTCGGGCTAACATCATGGGGGTCCCGACAAAATCCCCCTAAAACAAAAGCCCCCTGGACAAAAGCCCCTCAGTGCAAAATAGGACAAAACCCCCTCAGTTAAAGTGCAAAGTAGGACAAAAGCCTCCATTTTTTATATTATTGTTCGTGTGCTATGAAGTAATCCCAAAAAAATATTATAATCTTTGTCTATGTTGATTCACTCTAGTTGATCACTGTTTTGTCTACCTGAATGGTTAGGTTAGGTTAGGTTAGGAACGTGCCACAAAAGAGCATCAACAGCGTTTGAAGAACCTACGTCTGGACTATGTGAATGAGAGGAAGACCTTGGAGGAATTTATGAATGGTGTAGGTCACAGCATTAGGTGGAAGTAAAATGAACTTTAAATGAACCTTAACACTTAATGAACTTTTTAATATTGTGCTTTATTTGTTTAATTTTCCCTAGATATGGTATGATGTTCCTTTAATAATGTAATTTTTTATGGTTGTGTAAATATTAGCGTTAATGTGTGCTACTGTATAATACTTAAAATGCCTTCTTAATTGCAGTCTTATGATATAATAAATGTAATATTTTACGTGTCAGAGAAGTGTTCATAAACTGTAAATAATAAAGAATAAAAATAATGATTAAAAAAATTCTTATTATTATTTTTCCTAGGGGGCTTTTGTCCTACATTTAACATCATGAAAAAGAAAAACTATAGTGTTTGTCATTTACCATTACTTATTCGGACTATAGTGGATTTAATTTTCCCAGAAGAATTTCTTGTTCCATGCACGGCCTGTGGGTATTATATATATATATATATATATATATATTATATATATATATATATATATATATATATATTGTAATGAATTGTGTCTTTCATTTAGTTTCATCGAAAGCTCCTAAGCACTAGATTGTTGATAGTTTAAATTTATTTTGTTTGCTTGGAATGGAATAAAAATGGGCGAGATTAAGCGAACGAATGACCAATGAGGAAGTGTAATTGGTATGCATGGTCAGTCGTGACATTGACGTGGTCAACACTGTCAGAAAATAATAAAGGGAGCGTGAAACACCTCATTTCCATTTTCTCTTTTGGTCTTTTCCGTCTACTCTTCTCCAATTTATTCTCTAGTTTTGCTTCGGTCTTACACGCCATGCATACTATTCTCCCACTTACAGTGTCAACCGAAAAATACAAAAACAGATGATTCAAATGAATAAAAAATCATTTGCTGATTATAGGAAATTGTCTATCTACTATATTTCTCATATGAATAAAAACCTTTGAGAAAGTATCGTATGCTCAAAGTTTGGGACATGAAATGTTTACGAGAAGAGTAATGGTACATTAATGTCAGTGTACGTATTGTATAACTTCAGGGGTTTAGATGTTAAGCGACATTAGGTCTGAGAAGTAGTTAGATGAGTGACCGTTCTATACTCGTCCAGATGACGTGGCGACACGTGGCTCGGATCTCACGTAAAACTGTAGATTCCGTCCATCATATATGGCATTACGAAGAAAGTTAAACAATCCCTCCCCCTCCCCTCCTTTCCAATCCCTCCCCAACAAAGGAGTTCGGCTTACTATAACTATATACGACACATAGTCAGCAGATATTTTGTCTGAATTTAGCATCTTATGCCACACCCTTCATTATATATACAGTCCTCCCATTAACTAACTAACTAAAACTAATAGAAAAATTACAGTTTCAGAAGTTCAAAAGTGATGGAAAAATGTAACCAGAACTAATTAAATGAGTACCAAAATAAACATAATTTAATAATTAACATAATAAGTTTCGTGTAATAAACATAAACTTGACTTTTCGAGACCTGTGTATTTCAGGGTTGTTTAACTTCCTTCGTAACGGGAAAGGTCACGTTACGGAGAGGGCTACAGCTTTACGCGTGATCTGAACCACGCATAGCTACATCATCTGAAAACGCGGAGGAGGGTCACCCACCCAACTACTGAACAGACCCAGCGTCGCTTAACTTCGCTGATCTAACGGGAAGCGGTGTTGAGACGTAGCCATGACGCATTGACGCAACCCATATAATTTTATGTAAAAATTAGAATTTTATATGAATTACCATCCATTATATGAGGCGTCGCGCGGCACAATGACGAATCGACTAACGGACGAAAATTCCGTTTTATATGCCATAGTAAAGTTTAACCTTTCGTCTATCATGTACCAAGTCGTCTTTTTGTCCATTTACATATTCATTCGTTTAGTTGTCAAAAAATTATGGAAAATGCGACAAAAACAATCAAAATTCGTCCATTCTTTATAAAGTTATTGCCATAATCTTCCAATATCTATACCTTTATTGCTATTTTGCCTTATAAAAACTTTAAACGCCTTTGTTTTATTATTTAATCATTCACTCATTCAATGTTCATAAAGTTACTTACAAAATTTAAAAAGCCCATCCAATTAACTTGTATTTTAATAAAATTAGGAGTATTTAAACTTTCATAAATTTTAAAGCCGTTTTCCCAACACTTTGTTTTGGCGCATTTGTCATTGTTCAGCGCGAGCCTCATATATATATTATATATATATGATGAATAAAACCACGAAGGAAAAAGAAACACAAAGGGGTGCTCAAGCGCTTTCGTCTAATGACATCCTCAGGATGTCATTAGACGAAAGCGCTGAGCACCCCTTTGTGTTTTTTTCCTTCGTGGTTTTATTCATCATAAATATTTTTCACGTGTCACTTTCGTGAAATAATTTTTCATATATATATATATATATATATATATATATATAAATGTGTGTGTGTGTGTAGATAGATAGATAATCGCGATATTTTCGCCCCTCTTGGCGAAACTTCATGCAGAGAGTACGTGACAAAATTATAATTCCCCTAATTGCGTTAAATTATAAAATTTAATTAAGTCCTCCATAAAGTAAGAAACTTCGAAGTGCTTTCACGCATTAAATTTTTGTAAATTTATATTTCTTTTTAAAACCTGAAGCTATTTTAATTTAGGTCAATTTGCTGTTGTGTTTAGCGGCCTATATACAGTAAACCCTCGTCCAACGCGTGTTTGTGCAGCGCGAATTTGCTTATGCACGGAAAAATAAATGGGACAATTATTTGCCGAAAGCGGAAAATTTTATTATACACGGTCCCCCAAACACGCTCTAATACAGTAGTACTGTACGCGTGCCAATGCGCGCTCTATTGTTTTCTCCTACACTCTCCAACACTCCCGCATCTCCCTCCTTCTCGCGTTACCTCTCGCATCACCCTTTGTCTCAGTCCCGCTAACGCGTTAAGTTTCAGTGAAGTTGTGTTGGATTGTTTTTGTCGTATTTTGCCGTTGTTTTGCTATTACCCTTAGACAGCATTATGGCACCAAAACGTAAAACATCTGCAAGTGATAGTGAAGAGAAGAAAAGTCGTAAGGTTATGACATTAGCCGAAAAAATAAAGATTCTAGATAAGTTGCGTGGTGATAAGAGCATAACATCACTTGGCCGCGAGTATCACGTGTTATTTTCATTTAATATATTTTTATTTATCATATGTAAATATCATTATGTTTATGATTTTATTATGTTCTTACTTCATATACAATATAGGTAGGGAAATTCATTTGTGTGTGAATAAAAAGTCTACGTATCTAAGTATTAATGGGAGACTTTACACGGCCGCGTTCACGTATCCCCATTTATCCCATAAGGTATTAAGTTTGTCAACGCGGATTTACCTAACGCGCCGTTCTCGAGGAACCTAACCCCCGCGTTGGACGAAGGCTTACTGTATTGCTCAAGTTTTTAATATAGAAGTAGTGTTCTACGATTGCATTTATACAATTTAGTTCAAATAAATTTTAGCAGAGTTGTTCACTTCATGCACTATACATATATATTACATATACAGGGTGTACACAAAGTCCTTTCTCAATTATAAACTTTAATTAATTACATGAAATCCAAAGAAGACACAATAATGCTTTGTTTTGCATGTTGTGCATAACACATGAAGGTTTTTTTTTTGTCAATGTTCAGTGTGGATTAATGCATGATAAGGTGATAGGCTCAATCTTCTTTGTTGAAAAGAATGTAATTACGGCACAAGTGTACCTGAACATGCCGCGTTCTTTGTACCCCACCCACCCCTGTGGGGATCTGTAAAGGATTATGTTTACCATACTCCTGTTGCTGACATTGACAGTCTTCGTGCAAAGATTTGCGATGCCATCAACAGTGTCACGAGAGATATGCTAGCGAACGTATGGCGTGAACTCGAATTTCGCTCGGATGTGCTATGTGTATACTAACGGCGCAAATGTTGAGATTGAATGAGGAACATAATAAACTTGATGTGTTATGCAACAACATGCAAAACAAAGCATTACTGTCTTCTTTGGATTTCATGTAATTACACTGGTCTACAAATTTTGAAAAAGTTTGTGCTTCGGAGATAAAATGTATTTCCTATTATGGATTTTGGGGTGCTGAAAACGAATATGACCATAAAAACAGTCGATTGGCTACAGTTTCCAAGAAAATTAAGTTACACATTTTGCGTATATGTATACCATATATTAGTGACATACCTATAATGCAGTCACTTATATTGATTCAACCCGTCGCTTCTTTGTCTCTTGTATTCAACTTCTGGAGCATCTCTTGTTATTGTCCAGCAGTAGTCTACTAACAATGATGGACTCCATTTCCCCTGGTAGCGTTTCTCCATCGCTGAGATATCCTGGTGGAAACGTTCACCATGTTCATCGCTGACTGCTCCGCAGTTGGCCGGAAAAAATTCCAGGTGCGAATGGAGGAAATGTATCTTTAAAGACATATTGCAGCCCATTTTTTGATAGGACAACGGCAGGTTTTCCACCAGCTCCCTGTAATTGTCAGCTTTGGTATTTCCGAGAAAATTGGTTGCTACTAACCGGAAAGCATTCCACGCTGTCTTCTCCTCACCACCTAGGATACGGTCGAACTCCTCATCTCTAAGAAGCTCGCGGATCTGTGGACCAACAAATACACCCTCCTTGATTTTTGCTTCACTGAGCTTTGGGAATTTACCACCGAGGTACTTAAAAGCTGCCCCCGTTTTATCCATAGCCTTAACAAAATTTTTCATGACGCCCAGTTTGATGTGTAAGGGTGGTAACAAAATCTTGCTCGATTCTACAAGTGGAGGATACTGAACATTTTTTGCTCCAGGTTCCAATGAGTGTCGGAGTGGCCAATCCTTCTTGATGTAATGAGAAGTCCTAGCCCGACTATCCCATTCACACAGAAAACAGCAATACTTCAGTCTAGTCGAATTCGACCATCTAAAGAGGTAATATTGAAAATGCCGGCAGAAACTCATCTCTTGGCAGCCTCGCAGAGTTAGAGCCTCGCCAGAGTTAGCCTGAGCCTCGCAGAGTTAGGTAAAATGCCGGCAGAACTGTATCAAGTTACTGTGATCTTCAACTTCTAGCCCGATTATCCCTTTGACATAGAATAAAGTCCTATACTTTGTGTATCCCGGCTGCAGTCCAAGCACGATAGCAACAACTTTCAAGTCGCCACAAACCTGCCACTGATGTTTGTCATAGTTTATGTAGTTCTAAAGTTGCAGATTCATCTTGTCATATGTTTTCTTCATGTGGACTGCATGACCAACTGGAATTGATGGCAATACGTTGCCAACATGCAACAAAACAGCTTTTAGACTCAACTGCGATGAATCAATGAACAGCTAAAACGAATCAGCCCACTATATGGTGTTTTATTATTTTTTTTTATTTATTATTTTTCATGATATTATATATCATTTATATATAGGTTTATTATTCTTTGTCTTAATTTTTCTATCTCTCTGATTTATGCCCGTAGTCTTATGTTCGTCTGTGGGTTTTATGCCGATGACTCAGATCGTGCTATTGCTCCGGCTTAGTATTACCCGGAGCAATACGCCGCAGCACCTTTTGACTCATCACTTCCTGTCGAGCAAAAAACAACCGTATAGCGTTAGCGGCTACGTCACATCCTGTTTCAACCTCAATTATATTACATCCGCTCGGCTCTTTTAAGCCCCGCCCACTTTTGGCCGAGTCTTTTATGAAGGTCACTTCCGGTCCCGATAAAACTGTATAGCGCAGCGGCTACGTCACATCCTGTCACGTGATATATAGTTAGCGAGTACATTTGAACCTTATTCGGCCGAATATTATCAAGTTACCAAGAAATTATATTTAATCTGATTGGCCAATCCTTCATGAATGATTCAAAGTCCTAGCCCGACTATCCCATTCACACAGAAAACAGCAATACTTCAGTTTAGTCGATTTCGACCATCTAAAGAGGTAATATTGAGAATGCCGGCAGAAATTCATCTCTTGGCAGCCTCGCGGAGTTAGAGCCTCGCCAGAGTTAGCCTGAGCCTCGCAGAGTTAGGTAAAATGCCGGCAGAACTGTATCAAGTTACTGTGATCTTCAACTTCTAGCCCGACTATCCCTTTGACATAGAATAAAGTCCTATACTTTGTGTATCCCGGCTGCAGTCCAAACACGATAGCAACAACTTTCAAGTCACCACAAACCTGCCACTGATGTTTGTCATAGTTTATGTAGTTCTAAAGTTGCAGATTCATCTTGTCATATGTTTCCTTCATGTGGACTGCATGACCAACTGGAATTGATGGCAATACGTTGCCAACATGCAACAAAACAGCTTTTAGACTCAACTTCGATGAATCAATGAACAGCTAAGCGAAATCAGGATTTTTACAACCGTAGTTTTATTTATATTATTATTATTTATTTTATTATATATTTATTTTATTATTATTATTTATTTTATTATTGTTTATTACTATTATTTATTTTATTATTAATTTATTTATTTTTAATATTTATTTATTAATTTATTTTTAATTTCTATCTTCCCCCGTACCCCCGTCCCCCCGTCCCCGTAATTCCGCTTCTGTACGTCATTATTTAGGTGTTCACGCCAGTTGAGCGCGACAGGCATAGTATTACCCTGTCGCTGTGCACAACAGCAACAACATGGCCGCCGTTTTAAATACCATATCCGTTCAGCTTATTATATATCTTTCTTTATTATGAGTCATTATCCGGTCTATTTATAGTAACAGAAAGTTGCCACATACTTCCGGAAATAGATCTTTAATATTTTTATCCGTCATTTCCGTCAAGAACTTCATTGAGTAAAGTGTTTTTGTGCATCAGTCTTTATTATATTCATGTACATCAGTCCATAAAGTGAGTTACGTAAGTCAGTCGAGTCGAATTCGACCGAATATATTTTATATACTTGATATTGCTCGTTACATATGTATGTCATTTTAAAGCATATCGAGCACTCGTCATTGTTAGAGCCTCGCCAGAGTTAGCATTTGCCAGCAAAACTGTATCATGTTACGAAGATATATTCAATCTGATTAGCCAATCCATCATGCTATTTTTGTTACACATTTGTTTAATTCATAGCCCACCTATCAAGTTCATATAGAAAATGTACAATACTTTTTGTATCCCGACTGCAGTCGAAGATCTGTCTACAACTTGTCAGTACCACAAACCTGCCACGATGTTTGTCATAGTTTATGCAGTTCTAAAGTTGCTTCATCATCTTGTCATATGTTTCCTTCATGTGGACTGCATGACCAACTGGAATTGATGGCAATACGTTGCCAACATGCAACAAAACAGCTTTTAGACTCAACTTCGATGAATCAATGAACAGTCTCCACTCATCAGGATTGTGAATAATGTTGAGAGCTGCCATCAGACCATCGAGGTCGTTGCAAGCTACAAGGTCACCTTCCATGATGAAGAATGGGACAAAATCTTTTGGACGGTCACGAAACTTACACACTAACATTTTCAGCGAGGAGATTCCACTGCTGCAATCTGGAGCCCAACAGCTCTGCCTTACTCTTTGGCAGTTTTATATCTCTGATAAGGTCGTTTAATTCATTCTGAGTTATCATGTGCGGTTCAGAAGATGTTAAGTTATAAACAAATTCAGGGTCTTGTGAAGTTGAAGGCTCACAAGTTTCGCAGGTTCTTTCATTCTCCTCGTCCTCTGACTCCAGGGAGAATGAGTGTGGGGGCTCAGGAACGGGTAGTCTTTCGCCGTGAGGTACCGGGCGTATAGCAGAGGGTATATTCGGATATTGTAAAATCCACTTTTTCTTCTTGCAAATACCTTTCTTGACTGGAGGCACCATGCAGAAGTAACAATTGCTGACATGATCTGTTGGTTCCCTCCACACCATTGGCACTGCAAAAGGCATAGATTTCCTTTTCCGATTCAACCACTGGCGAAGGTTTGTTGCACAAGTATTGCAGCATATGTGTGGGGCCTAGCTCTTGTCCTGATCTCCAATCTTACAGCCAAAATAAAGGTGATAGGCTTTCCTAATCACGGCGGTTATAGCACGCTTTTGTGAGGCAAAAGTCAATTCTCCACAAACATAATAGAAGTTATCTACACTGTTCACGCAATTATGAGGCATCTTTGTTCAAATTAGGCTGAAAAAATTCAGTTTCAAAAGCAAACACTAAAAAGAGTTTGACAAGGGTGCACTGTATGACTTCCGCGAATGAACTGATGCTGTGGCGTAATATGTAGACGCCTGTGACACATCGAGAGGAGAAAAGAGAACCAAAATCAAAGTCCAAGTTTTTTGAGATGCCTGAACACTCTGCATTTGAAAGATTGGAATTCATAGACAGGGAGAAAGATTGATTGAGGAAGATTGTTCCAGAGTTCACCGGTTGAGTAGATGAAAGACTCAAAACACCGATTAACCCTTGCGTTAGAGAGTTGGACAGAAAAAGAATGAAAATGTGTCGAACTTCAAGCAGTGGCGTAGTAGAGTTTGTGCCGCCCGGGGCGGTCCTTGAGTTTGCCGCCCCCCTGAAACACAACACAATACACATAACAAACATACTTAAACAAAAAGTGAAAACGACGTATAGAAAAAAACCTGTGAAAAATATTAGGACAACATGTTTACTTCTGAAGTGAAAAAATTAACTACAACATTCTAGTTATTTTTCTTGCTTTTCTGTTAGAAAAATCTTCGATGACATTGTCGAAGTCTATTTCGTCTGTCAATTGTTGTTCTATAGACAGTATGCCAAGATTTCTCAACCGCAAGGTGCTCATAGTAGATCTTAGGTAATTCTTTATCAGTTTTAGTTTAGAAAAACTCCTCTCACAGCTAGCAACACTAACAGCAATTGTGAGAAAAATCCGCAGCACTATTACAATATTTGGAACCGAGTTACCAAGATTATACTTTACAACTAATACCAGCATATTAGTTTTGATATTGATTATTTATAAATATTAAACGTATATTTATAGATTATAACGTATTTACAGAACTCTATGGGTTATTTCCCTTTTTAATGAAATAAATGCATTTATACCAATGCTATTATTAATTAAGCACAACTAAGCGCTTAAATAGGTATGATGGTCAATAAGGCCATCTTCAAGGGAACACAATCCTTACCATTGTCGGAAATTAACGAAGTAAGCAGTGTTTTCGTGGAAAAATAAAATTGTCTGGCGTCTTGTATCATTCTACTGTCCCGACATAAAAAAAAACCTTTTTTTTTCATTGCAGTAGACCAAAAGTGCCGCCCCTCAAAAAGTGCCGCACGGGGCGGACCGCCCCCTCCGCCCCCCTATAGCTACGCTAGTGTGTCGAAGGTCTGGTACTGCGTGCTCTCCTTAACCGTTTAACGCCGGTCGACATCTGTTGATGTTCTCTTAGAGAACGCCGGTCAACATCAATTGATGTTTTAGGTTTTTCCGCAAACGACGGTCGACATCTATGGATGCTTTACCTTTCCCGCCTTTGTTTGAGGTTTAAAATGGCTCATAAATTCCCTACAAAATTATCTTGAATTCTTTTTTTCCTGTTTTATTGCGCACAGTGGGGTAATGGATCACATCCATACCCGGTGTTATAGGGTTAAAGGAGGAGGTATGCAGTTAGAGAGTTCAGAAGAGCAGTGTCCGTTCTAATAGCGATAGTAAAGAGAGAGTCAGGCAACACTGGGATGAAGAGAGAGGGATTGAAGACAGTCAGTAAGAGGCGGGAAACTGATGAGACGAAAAGCCTTTGAATCCACCCGGTCAAGATCTGTGTGGGTTGAGCCACTCCACACATGAGAAGCGTACTCCATACAGGGGCGGACAAGCCCTCTGTGCAGAGACAGCAACATTTATTCTTTTAAAAAATAGCACTAGGTCAAGTATATAAATATGTATGTTCGTAAAACAGGCAAACAAACAAACAAACTCCAAAATAGAGAAAACCTCTGTACCCTCAGTGTGGAATTGCAGTTGGGGAGGTTCGATAAACTTTCCTTTTAATTACTCCTAAACAATGGTCGAACGTTTTTGATATTTTTTGAACGAAAATATCTTGGAGTTTCATTTCAACAGAGGGAGAGGAATCTTCGTCTTCCATTGCCATAATAAGGTTGTTGGTTTTCGTCGTCGTCGGGCCTAGGCAAGCTACGGCTTGGGACCGTAGCGCATCTATCCGGTATAGGTTAACCTGGATGATGTAGCCATAAGCACTGCCGCTGGTTAAGTGCCAACCAGTGATTATCTCACTAGCCGTATTGAGTCCGTTAGGCGAAACTGCGACAGTACCAAGGATGGAAAATATAACCCTTGGATTTCTATTATTTATTTGCAAAATGGACATGGTATTAGATTAAAATAATTATTTGAATAAAATAATTTACTGACAATTGTGATATATAATTAATTATGTTTACATACAATAAAATAATACAGTATACATAAAATTAGTATTAATGTGGTTTACAATTGAATTATGATGGGTAACTAATTTAAAATGAATTTATAGCTATTCTATTAACATTTATCTTGAAACTAAAATAAGAGTATTCACTACAAGGTCACTGGCTCTGATGTCATTTTGATCAAGTTAAAATTACTGTATTGATTTGATTTAATGAGCTATATACAAAGCCGATATATGGATTCTTCTAAATATAATTTAGGTTCTGTAATTCTAATTTTAAGATTTTGTAATGATATAATTTTTAATTTTTAATTTGATTTTTAATTTTGTTTTAATAATTCTATAATTTTCTAACTTTCAACTTTACAGTCTCAATGCGGATCAGTGGTGGGCAAAAAGTAATCGATTACAAATAAAAATTACTGGTCTGAAAAGTAACTAAAAGTATAAAGTAGAAATTACTTCTCTGGATTAATTATATTATAATTAATCCAGAGAAGTAATTTCTACTTTATACTTTGTCACTTTTCACACATCAATAATTTTTATTTGTAATCGATTACTTTTTGCACACCAATGCTGTGGATGCATATATCATATAATATCACGTTCTTACGTTCTTGCTTTACTACAACCGCTTTTTATCTTCTTATACGTTTTCCGCGTATACTGTTGTGTGTGTGGTGTGTGTGTGTGTGTGTGTGGTGTTGTATAATTTTTCTTACCTGTTATTATTTCTATTACTGTATTATCCTAATCTTCACATCATGACCAACATTTTAAATACTCTCAACACTGTAAATTAAATTAGAATCTGAAAACGGAGTCAACAACGACTATATCTCAGTAAACAACTTCTTAAACAAGAAATACAACAATGGCAACTTGTCTTTCCTAAACTTAAACATTCGCAGTTTCCCATGCCACTTCGATGAATTGACAGCTAACCTAAAATATTACAACATAAATTGACGTGCATTATATTAACTGAAACTTGGTTAAATGAAAATAATAAGATCTTTCTTAACATTCTAGGGTACACAAGCTACCATGTATGTTGTTGGGCTAACAATAGTAGAGGAAGTGGAGATATATTTGTAGACTCAAACTACAAGAGTAAACGTTGTGTCGAAGAACTGACAAGCACAAACAATACCTCAGAAACGCTTGCAATTGAAATGTTTATTCATAACCTAGTATTCAATTTCAGGCATGTATCGACCACCAACTGGTAACGTACCAATTTTTATTACAAATATCGATAGAATCCTAACCTACAATTATATTGGTAACAATTGTGTTATTGCAGGAGATTTAACCCTTTAACGCCGAACATTTTTGTAGGGTTAAGTCTAAATGCGTGTATTTGAAACGGTACGTATTCGACCCAGTCGGCGTTAGAGGGTTAAATATTGATCTCACAAAAGAACATTCAAATAATGACGCAAGCTCCCTTCACAACATCATGATTGCAAATGGTTTTAGATTAGCTATTACAGAGCCAATTAGACTTCACAATGATATTAGAAATTCGACTCTGATAGATGAAATCTAGGTGCGGTCCCAGTTTGACTTCATCTCGGGCATAATTATATTAAATATCACAGATCACTCACCTACATATACCATGCTAATTACCCATTTCTTAGCAAAGGAAACTATAGAAGTTGACTATAGATCTTACAGTTATAATGACAAATTAAAGTTCCTGAGAGAAATAACAGCTTTTGACTGGACTAGAATAACTGAAGGTAACCATGACATTGGAACAAAATTTCAAGCATTCTCAAACACACTAATGGATATATTCAACATAAATTTTCCTCTTAAATTAAAAGTAACATCTAAAACTAAATGCACCAACCAATGGCTCACACCAGCACTCATTGTAAGTATTAAACGCAAGCATACTCTCTTTAAATTCTGGAAAACTGATATTATTACCGAACAGACATACAAAAATTACTAAACAAACTTAATGCAGTCATTACAAAAAGCAAAAGCAGATCGTTAGTGTTCAAAAATTGATGAACAAAAATCAAATCCAAAAAGGCTGTGGTACAATCTGAAAGAGTTAATTGACACAAAGAAAGTTTAAAACAAATCCTGTCATTCCTCATACAAGGCGGAAATTCTTACAGTGACCCCAAAGACATTACCAAATATCGGCTCCAATACTGCACTCTCGTTCCCAATTACAGACACTCACTACCGACAATACATGCCACAACCAAATCTAAGATAATTTTTCTTTGCTCCAATCCTACCATGCGATATCTCTAACAATAAAAAATCTGCAAAATAACGATTCTGACATCAATACGATCCCGGTGGAAATATACAAATTAGTATTCCATGAAATCCCACTCAAGTGAATGCATACACACAACACAATCAAGTTTCGTTCTCAACTAGTTAGACCAAATTTAACCCACCTTTTACTTAGTTGGCCAAAATGAACAAACTTGTTACAATTAGTTGACCCAAAGTGTAGATGGTTTTAAAAGGTTCCCACTCAACTGACCTGTGTATTTATGTATTGGAGAAAATTATACTTAAATACACTGGAAGTAATTCAGCTATTTATACAGTAGTTGTTTATTGGATATAAACATAACATAAGATAGAGTGAACCACAATATTTTATTTAAAAACTTAAGGACAGGAAAGTCCCTTTGTACATATTAAACATATTGAAATTTTTGTATACGTACCAGTCTTTTACAGTTAGGTGGGTAATGTATTTGTCAAAGTGTTTTGATTTTCCCTGCAGAGTGAGGCAAGACTTCTTGCTCTCTTCTCTACTGTGTAATGTGTATAGTGTTGGTTTAATTATTTCACTTAATGAGGCAAAAGTTGGACATTGTATAGGTTAGATAATATGAGGATAAATATCTTAGTTTTTGAAAATGATATGTTACTAATAATCCCTTCTGTTAAAGGTCTGGATTGTCTTCTAAAAATTTCTGAATTACATTTGCAGAACCACGATATTCTTTTTAATGTTATCAAACCTAAGGTTATGCAATTTCATCCTTAAAGTTCTAATTAGTCAGCTGATATTAATTTCAAAATGAGAGATGAACCAGTAAAGGATGTACAAGAATTTAAGTATCTGGGTCAGATTATCACCAGCTACTTAAGTAACAACTCAGACATAATAAAAAAATATCGAAGTTTCTTTGCTGGAACAAGCATAACTATAAGGAACTGACAATTCTGCACAAGTAAAATTAAAGATACTCTCTTTCGTACCTTCTGGTCAGCAACTCTGTGTGAATTTTAAAAAGGGCTCCCTCAGAATCATAAATTTGTCTTACAACAGATCCTATAAACTATTTCATAAGTTACCTGCAAGATGCTCAGCCTCTCAAATATTCTCTAACCACAATGTTTCAAACTTGCCAGAGGTAAGAAATGTTCAATTCAGTCTAATGCAAAAAATTAAAAATTAGCCTATCCAATTGGTCATGCTATTCATCAGTCCTGCCATATGTCACCTAAGCTATAGACGTCATGGTATGAAAACATTTGTCTCTGGCTCCACTTCACTTCAACATTGCTATTTTTCATTATTTATATTTATATTCTTAGCATTTGTATTGTTTTATTTATTTATTTGTTCCAGTTTGTATTATAAATTGTCACATGCGCTCGTTCATCAATAGTCTATTTAAGAGATTCGTAATATCTGAGTTAAAGAATTTAGTGTATATATTCTAGTACTCAGTGGATAAAACAGCTTTATAGATATCAGATTGAGCTGTCTGAATGTTTGCCAATAATATAAAATGTATATGAATTAAAGGTGATAGCTTTGGACAAGTATTTTCATGAATTGAGGAATCTAAAAAGGATCTAGGAACTCACCAAATTTTTCACGTGATAATTTAATCAACGTCCCCCCTCGACCACTGAATTTAAGAGACTTTGGATCTGGAGAGTGCCTGTATGGGAGACTATCCTCGAGATTTATTAGTGTTGGCTTGAATCTCTGTAAATATAGGAGAGAAAATCGTGATCTTGTACCACTGAGCTCTTCTGTTGCTGCATTTCAATTCAGTTATAGGATTGTACTGGCTATTAAAAGGTCTTGGCTGCGTACTCTCAGGGTATTATATATATATATATATATATATATATATATATATATATATACACACACACACACACACAGTATAATTAATGTAAAGAACGACGCTTGTGTAGAAGAGCGTTCCGCACAAGATGAGGAGGAAGAACGAGCAAAGGAAAAATGAGGTACCTCCCAGGAATCGAACCCGGGATCATCCAATTGCCGGTCGGATATGTTAACCACTACACCAAGGGTCCCAAACCCTGTGCCCACGAGCACCATGGTGCCCGCCGACCCTTTTGCGTGTGCCCGCCACTGACTGACTACGATTGATAAGTTTTTATTTAAATTTTTAATAAAATGTTAAGTATGTTACATATTTTAAATATTTAGTTACTAAATATTTAAAATATGTAACATACTTAACATTTTATTAAATTTTAATAGTTAATTACAGAAACAGATGCTCATTTATTTGAAAATAATTATTTCTTTATAAATAAATTAAGTTATCGTTTTGATAATTTTTCTAAGATTCTTAGTTAGCCCATCCTTGTTTTATTTTTGTGTATTATGTTCATTATTTTACATAGGAATTAAATGGTTTTTTTGTGCATTATGTTCATTATTTTACATAGGAATTAAATGTTGTTTTTTGTGTATTATGTTCATTATTTTAGATAGGAATTAAATGTTTTTTTTTGTGTATTATGTTCATTATTAAGTCCAACTATAAATTTGCCTTGAAAAAGTAAATGGTGCCCGTCACACTACCGGTAGTCTTGAATGTGCTCTTCGGCACAAAAAGGTTGGGGACCCCTGCACTACACCAAGGACCCGGATTAGTCAGTACTCATAATTCTCCTACATACGAGCGGAATCAAATGCCCTGAGGGGGCACCTTCGCATGTCGTACATATATACATTTTAACTGCAAACAACACACAGTATAATTAATGTAAAGAACGACGCTTGTGTACTGACTAATCGGAGTCCTTGGTGTAGTGGTTAACATATCCGACCGGCACTTGGATGATCCCGGATTCGATTCCTGAGAGGTACCTCATTTTTCATTTGCTCGTTCTCCCTCCTCATCTTGTGCGGAACGCCCTTCTACACAAGCGTCGTTCTTTACATTAATTACACGGGTATGCATCAATTTTGCTGTCAAGGGTTTTGTAAGTGATTCTTATAGAGGTTTTCCTGCTGATTTCGAATCTGCAATCCGTTTTTCTCAATCAGCTCAGGTTATCCGGCTATGGCCTCATAAGTAAAATAGAATTTTTCGTGATTTTGTCAAAGCGGAATTGGAACAGTAACATCTATCATCACTTGTTTCACTTGTATAATATCTTTTTTTACTTTTCAGGCATATAGATAAAATATTTCATAATGAATAGAGCGTGTAAAAATTATCCCAATAGATTCTGCTACATATGTGGGACGGTTACCATGCCAAATAACCAGTCCCAAATCACTAAATTTGTGAAGACAATGTATAGAGCATACTTTGGAATTAAGCTAGGGGACCAGGACAAAAATTTCGCCCCTCATATGTGCTGCAAGACGTGCATTGAAAATTTGAGAAGATGGAGCAAAAGCAGAGCGAAATCTTTGCCTTTTGGAATTCCCATGATTTGGAGAGAAGGAAAGGATCACGTGACAGATTGCTATTTCTGCATGACAAACCTCCAAGGTGGGCTTATAAATTTATTTTTCTTAAATATTTTGAAATCATCGTATGAAACTTGACATAATATTCACCATAATGTAATATTCACCATATATAGCATAATATTCACCATAATGGTAATCATACATTTACATATACATATTGTTATAGAAAATACATTTACACATACATATTGTTATACAAGTTACATTTACATATACAATGATTGTATATTTTCTTTCTTTTTCATTCATATTGTCCCCGAAGGGACAATATGAATGAAAAAGAAAGAAAATATACAGACTCCATCGACCTATTTCATATCTTACAGACCACAGCCTTCCCTCACGAGCCGCCACTGTCTGAATGCTTCTTCTATTTCATATGCAAGTTTTATATCCATGTTTCTGTGTTTCTATTTTCAGGAGTTAACAAGAAGAATAAACACATTGTTGTATACCCTGACATTCCTTCTGCTATGAGACCTGTACCCCATGGTCCTGGAATTCCAATACCCGACCCACCTCAAACCCTGGACTTCGATGATTCTGATGATGAATCAATGACCAATGCCAATGACCAGTCCCAGTCGTATATACCTCAAAATACCTCTTCAAATGAGCCGAGGCCTCTCAACCAGGCCAAACTTAATGATCTTACCAGGGATTTAGGACTTTCCAAATTAGCTGCCGAGATCTTGGGCTCACGACTTCGAGAGGACAACTTGCTGGCTCCGGGAACAACATTCTCCTGGTATAGGAAACGAGAGGAAGAATTCCGCAAGTTTTTTGCAGTGCACGAAAATACCTCTTCCTTAGTGTACTGCTGCAATGTTGAGGGGCTAATCGAATCCTTGGGCCTGCCATATAACGCATCAGAATGGAGGCTATTTATAGACTCGTCTAAACGAAGTTTGAAAGCAGTACTTCTCAACATTGGGAATAGGGTTGCATCAGTCCCTGTAGCACATTCCGTACAACTTACTGAGAGCTACGATAACATGAAAATTTTACTGGATGCTCTCGTATACGACCAACATAACTGGAGGATCTGTGGAGATTTGAAGGTAATACTAATATCATAAGTAAACTATTGCTATTGACTATGTTGTTTTTCCAAAGGTTATTTGAAAGCGTATAAGAACACTTAACTTCCCCACAGAAGTGATACAGTCCAATGCATAGATTTTTTTATCTGATAGAACAAATTCTCTAAATTCTTTAAATATTTTCATTTTTTTTCAGATTGTGGCATTTGTATTGGGAATGCAAGGGGGATACACGAAATACCCATGTTTCCTCTGCAAATGGGATAGCCGAGCGGATGAGAAGCACTATGCACAGCGTGAATGGGCATCCAGAGAGAATTTTGAACCTGGGTCGCATAATGTCGTTTCAGTGCCCCTTGTACCACCAACAAAAAGTTTGCTCCCACCACTTCATATTAAGCTGGGCTTGATGGAAAATTTCATCAAATCAATGAATAAGGAGGGTTCAGCATTCCGATATCTCGAAAGTAAATTTCCTCATATATCTGATGCTAAACTAAATGCTGGGGTTTTTGATGGTCCTCAAATTCGAACTTTGATCAAGGATACTCACTTCGAAAACGCAATGACTCCAACTGAGAAGAATGCCTGGCAGGCATTCAAATCAGTTGTCACTGATTTTCTTGGAAAGCGTAGAAGTCCAGAATACGAGTCCGTTGTCGAAAACTTGATGGAAGCTTTCAAAGCTCATGGGTCGCGCATGTCCATAAAAATGCACTTTTTTTGGTCCCACTTGGACTATTTTCCTGAAAATTGCGGGGATTATAGTGAGGAACAGGGTGAACGATTTCACAAGATATCAAAATAATGGAAGAGAGGTACCATGGAAACTGGGATATCAATATGCTGGCGGACTATTGCTGGTGTTTGAAGCGAGACGTGCCCGAAGAAAAAACAGACGGAAAGCCAAAAAATCTTCATTCCTTCCTCAATAAACTTTTTTCCATATTCATTGTATGAATAAAAGTATTTATTCACACAATGTTTTCATTTTTTACGAGTGTTCTTATAATATTACTCGTATCTACAGTGTTTAAGCTAAAAAAATCAATAAATTTGGGGATAAAATTGGACTTATAATAAATGGCCAATAGAGAAAAAACCTGACCTGATTGAGGAAAACCAATGTCATTTTCGAATTCAGCATGGTCGAATTATATAATATGAGTTGAAAAAACCCTCACAGCAGACAAAAAAAATTCATATGCATACCAGTGTTATAGTGTGTTGTTTGCAGTTAAAATGTATATATGTAAGGCATGCGAAGGTGCCCCCTCAGGGCATTTGATTCCGCTCGTATGTAGGAGAATTACGAGTACTGAGTACGGACTAATCGGGGTCCTAGGTGTAGTGGTTAACATATCCGACCGGCAATTGGATGATCCCGGGTTCGATTCCTGGGAGGTGCCTCATTTTTCATTTGCTCGTTCTCCCTCCTCATCTTGCGCGGGATGCTCTTCTACACAAGCGTCGTTCATTACATATATATATATATATATTATATATATCAGGGGCGTGCGGTGATGTTGTGTGATAAGGAATCATTTTAAATGGATTACCAAAAGTTTATATTTTTTAGCAAAAAAATATATATCAGGTCGTGAATGAAGGTCCATATTAATTGCACGTAAACACCAATTATATTAAAGATGAAATGGATACCTGAGTAATGATAAAGAAAAAGGAAATATTTACTTTATTTATATGTTAATTCAATCCTCCTATCCTTTCGATTGAATAAATTTATTACATCTTCATAGAAACGATCATTCTTCATTTCTTTGAGAAGCTTTCTCTCAATCGAGATTAAAGCTAAACTATTAAGTCAGTGGCGTACTAAGGGGGGTGCGAGGGGGGCGGTCCGCCCCGGGTGACAGCCAGGAGAGGGGTGCCATCAGGAAAGTTGAAATACCAGTACAAGTTTTCAAACCAAATTAAAAATTCGCCAAAGTAAGAAAAAAAATTTAAAAATGTTCAAACTATTACAACAGCTTAATGTTAATTTCCACTATAAAATAAATTTTTATTTTTATTGGCAATACAAAATTTACAAACGAAAAATTAAATATTTGATAAAAATTACATCGAAAGGCGAACGTTTGTTGACGTTTTAGTCATCAGTTTGTTGAGCATAGCCAACTGGCTGCAACTGACATTCCAAGTCTTGTTCACTTGACACTGTGACTCCACATACATGAGGTATGTTTCATTAAATAATTATGATAAAGCATAATAAAGTGTATAATGATAAAGTGTATGACTGAGTTTTTTATGATGACTATGTGGTGATCTTACGATGGTGGTGGTGATATGACTGCATGATTTTTTTTAATGCAACTACATGGTGATGTTAAGACAGAGAGGGTGATGATATGACTGCATAGAGATGTGTTAATGCTTACATGCTTAATGTAGTAAATACCGTTTCAGATTTACATCAACAACTACAGTACTATCCTATATTGAATTAGTACTAATGCTTATTGGCTTAGTCAAGTTCAACAATTTTACAATGTTCAGTGTAGTCTTCTTCTTTCTCTTCGCCCGTTCCCGCCTCTATGCGGGGTCGGCGTTTCTGACCAGCCTCCTCCACACAGCCCGGTCCTGGGCTTCTTCCTCCGACAAACCCTTCTCCCTCAAATCGTCCTCACCTTCTCCATCCACCTTCGCTTCGGTCTGCCTCTCTTTCTCCTGCCATGCACCTCCATATTCATCGTTCTCTTACCCACATAATCTTCGTCCCCTCTCATCACATGTCCATACCATTTCAGTCTACTTTCTTGTATCTTCCTCGAGATTTCTCCAACCTTTGTTGTGCCCCTTATCCTTTCATTCCTTACTCTATCCAACCTTGTCACTCCGCACATCCATCTCAGCATTCTCATCTCCGTTACATCTAGTCTTTTCTCATGATCTTTCTTTATAGCCCAAGACTCAGCCCCATACATCATAGCCGGTCTTACCACAGTCTTATACACTTTTCCCTTAACCCTTGCGCCTATTCTTCGGTCACACAACACCCCTGAAACTTTCTTCCAATTTTTCCAACCAGATTGCACTCTGTGTGTTATTTCTGTGTCCAGCTCACCGTCCTCAGCCACTGTCGATCCCAAGTACGTAAACTTACTTACTCTCTTTAACCTCGCTCCCTCTAAACTAATTTCTGAGTCTTGATTTTCGTAGAACCTCAGGTACTCCGTTTTCTTTCTGCTGATTTTCAACCCTCTGTCTTCAAAAGCCCTCCTCCATTCCTCCAATTTTCTTTCTACTACTTCTCTCCTGTTGCTGCACAGAACAATATCGTCTGCAAAGAGCATACACCAAGGGGATTGATCTTTTATCCCCTGGGCCAACACATCCATAATCAAAACAAAAAGGTACGGGCTCAAAGAAGATCCCTGATGTAGACCAACCCTCACGGGGAACCATTCCGTTACACCTACACTACTCCTAACCTGGGTCCTTGCTCCTTCATACATACTTTGCACCAACCTAACGTACTTCTCCGGCACACCTTTCTCTCTCATACACCTCCAAACCTCCTGGCGTATATTTAATATGTTGTTAATGCTTACTGCTTATTAAATAATGATATCAATTATAATAGCTAGCGTTATACCATACTATATTGAATTAGTGTTAATGCATTGGCATTGATAATTAATTGTCTCTGCTTGCCTGGGTTGATAATCTGATAACTCAATGGGTATCTGGACATTTCTATGGAGAGAAGAGGGAGAGTAAAGCTCCGAAAAAGGATGCCAGGAGAGATGGCAAAGGATGCTGGTCTCACCTTGCCAGAGGAATTAAAAAGGGCTATGTTTGAATGTCTTGATCGCTTTCATCAAGAATTGGAGATTCGTTCTAAGGCACTGGATCAAATTCTGTCAATCTTCGCTGTTATTCAGCCAAACACTTTGGTTGTTGCAACAGAAGAAGAACTTCGGAAGTATATTCCAAATTTGACTCAAATTTTCGATGAATTCTCTGATGAAGATATCAGTGTCATGTGGAAATTGGACGACTTCGGAGGCATTTGGAAGCTGCCAAAATCAGCGTTGAAGAGGCAAAGAAATGGACAGCATTGCAGTTTCTGGAGTTTATCGTGAAATGGGATTTTTGTGAATCTTTGCCAAGCTTGTCACTGTGTTTGAGATTCTTTTTGACTGTCTGTGTCTCTATTGCTTCATGTGAAAGAAGTTTTTCCAAATTGAAATTGGTAAAAAATTTCTTTCGCTCGACCATGAGTCAGACAAGATTGACAAATCTGTCTTTATTTTCAATTGAACATGAATATGCAAAGAAGGTGAATTTTGATGAGGTCATTGATCAATTTGCAGAAATTAAGGCTCGAAAGCAGAGACTGTGAATTCTCTCTATTTACCTTTGAAGAATAGGCTGAGCGTTGAAACTGGATTTCCTGTGTTTTTTGTATAAAATAAAATGCAGTATTACCTGTTCACTGAATTTTTAATGTCCTGCATTTTTCTTATTTCCAATTTGTTTATGACAGTACTGTACTGTTGAAAAATCTACTTGCAAACATAATATATTTTTCTGTGTGTTTAAATTTTAAAATTATTTATGGGGGGTGCCAAAGGAAGGATCCGCCCCAGGTGCCAAATACTTTAGGTACGCCCCTGTATTAAGTCTATCTTAACCTTGCGCATTTCTCGTGTAGCTGTGTATTCTTTTCAAATGGGAGAAGGAACACTCAACTGATGCGCTATTCGCTGGAAGACTCAAAGCTAATTTACAAAATTTCATCAGTTGATGTAGGGCTGTATCTAGCTTGGCATTTCGCAAAGAGTGAAGTAACTCATTTAACCCCATTTAAAGAGATTCCTCTGCCGAGCGGTGCCCCCATAGTACTGTGAGGTATTGAAAAACTCATGATCTTCACTTGCCCCACAAGCACCTTTAAATGGGAGACCCAAAATGGGTGCACACACATTTCTACATTACTGTACAGTCTTTACAGCCACATCTACACTTTTTGTCCAAAGTATATATATTGTAATGTAATGGTTGTAAATTGTGACTTGGTCCGCAATTGATATGGACCGTAACTTATTTTTGGTTGGCAAGGTACTGGTAGTGATGGATACCGTAATGAAATTGACTGGATTCTTTGGATCTGATATATTTGCATGTCGGTTATAAATGGATATGGCGTGTAACATATTTGTGGAGAGTAGTCTATTATGAGTTGATCGTCTGGATCCAGAGATTCTATCTTTAGTTTTAAATTGAAAATTAATTAGTTTTAAATTCATAATTATTTAGTTTTGTAAAATTTGGTCGTTGCCAATGTAGAGGCGGTTTTTACATAGTGGAGCCACCGCAATGGGCCGAAGTGGCCCCTAGTGTGCCAACTGTAAAAATTTCTTATGTTCTTGTGGTTCGGAACCCACGTAAAATTGTAGGTCCCCTCCGCCACCACGGAGGACATGCACAATACACAATTACGAACACAGTTAGGTAGACCATCCATGAGTGGATCCTAGGGTCTTTGTTGGTCTGAAACATTATAACATTATTATAACATTATAACTCGTTCACAGGTTTTTCCTTTCAAATCGAATTCAGCATACAAAACCGAAAGCCCACTTCTCAAGCGAGGAATATCAAAATATTCTCCATAATTATCTTGCAATGATTGAAAAGCTGACTCAGGAAACTTCCTTATGTTGTCTTCCTGTTTTTAAATATCCAGGAGCTGAAGAAAGGCTACATTTTTCAAACTTTGAAACCGAGTTTCGATTTGGCCGCAAATTGCATCCAAAATTTCATAAAATAGTCAAAGGGAAAGAGCTATACATTTTCAGATGTCGCTAGAAAATTAACTATAGAATTATATCTTGAATTTCTTGTGGTTATTTGTTTATTGTGTATCATGAATAGATAAAATAGTAATTATAAATAATTTATCACTCATGTTATCTTTTCTTCATCTTTAGTTCAAGATTCTAGCTCACAAAAAGCTTTTAGGTTCGTTTAATTTCTGCAGTCAATGTGGCAAGTGGCAGAATGAGCTTTAACTTCCAACCGGTCACGCAAGTGGCATTTTACTGTCGATGTACACATTTCTAAGAATGCTTCCTTTTTACCATAGTGGAACAAATGAAACGAAAATTTAAAGATTTATGTTAATTATGATTTCGTTTATTCAAAAAATTGTTATTGACGTAGGTAACATTTTGAAAACCATCCAATATATTTTTTGTCAATAAATGATTTTTGTTGTCAATAATGCCCTTATTCTAAGATAGCCAATTTTCCAATGAAGAAAAAAAGCTCAAATCGAGTCTCGAAAAGGATGCATATCTGAAATTGTAGTACCCACCTTTCCACTGCATACTCTCACGCATATTCGGGTAGTGGGCCACCATCACCATAGGTTGGGCTGAGTTCGTACAATCTCAATTTTGTTGAGGATGGAAAAATAGTGTCACATTCAAACACTGCAAAAGACTTTTTCCTTTGCACATTTTTTATAATTTATAATCAGGAGAAAAATGATGCATGAGAGCTTTGTTTCCCTACGTGCACAAACAAACACGGGGACGTGAGCTGCTAATGGGACTACAGGACGCAGGCGGGCTGTTGGGTGCGGTTGGTACGACGTAGGCGCGTGGGCGGGGCGTTTCCGGGTTCCAGGTATTGCTCAAGGGAACCCTGTGAGGCTATGGCATCCCCCAGAGGTTTAGCCATCCTCAAATATATCTTGTAAACGTTTATGAAACCCTCCTTAACCCGACATACCCTGCACTTGGGTTAAATTAACCTATCCTTCTCCTACCCTCCTCAAATACTGTACATCTCACCAATGGCCGTGAGGACCTTGTGACGTTAGCCTCCCAAAATTTTCAGTAAATGTATAACTCATAAACGTACGTGAGGATCTCAAGGGGAAACTTCCCAATTTGATTTAGCACATAATATTTTTTGTGCACGCGAAGAATATTTCAACGTTTCCCCTAGATCTGAATTTAAGCGTTTTGGTTCTGATGAGTAGCTGTGTGAAGACTGTCTTCAGTGAATTTTTTTTTTCGTGTGTGTGTGTGTGTGTCACATGGTTAGAAGTAGTTGACCATAGAAAAATAATAATAATATTCATCACTGACTGACTCCCAACGAGGGAAATAATAATAAAAATTTATGATCTATCAGAGATGTATGGGTGCATTTAGTGAGAAGGAGTGTGGGGTGGGGGTAATTTATATGTGCATTATATATTCACACAGCTGTGATCAAAGATATAAAACTGATTAGGAAAGTCAAACTCCGCCCACAAACCGCATTTACGACGAAGGGGTGCAAGGAATGGAAAAAATCACTGGAACGTATATATGATATATTGTGTGTATGTATATATATATATATATATATATATATATATATATATATATATATATATTAGTGGTGGACATCAATTTTAACATCCGCATCCGCACTTCTGACTGAGGATGTTATACGAATATTACCTCTAATAAATTATGCAATTTACAATTAAATTAGCTTATAAAGTAGCTTATAAGGCCCAGTCATGCACATTTCATGTAAAGTATTAATTATTAATGAGCAAACAAATATATAAACCTCAAAATATAAATACCTGATAACACAGAAAATTGAATGAAACTTGTTTCATTGAATTTTCTGTGGCTGAAACTCTTGAGAAAGTTATTATTTTTATCATAATGAAAACATTAATATTAATTTTAATTCTTATGCATTGCCTGCCATAATAGTAATATCACGAAATTTGAAAAAATTGTCATATATTCATAATTCTATATTATATTGATAGATTAACTAAATATCCGCATCCGCATCCGCATCCGCAGATGTTGAAAAACTGACATCCGTCCACCACTAATATATATATATATATATATATATAATATATATTTAGGATAAAAACGAAGACGTAGAGCAAGAAAGTCATTATATTTGGCTGCAGCCGACGTTTCGGGCAACTCTACACCATTTTCAAGGCCTAATAAATAAAAAGCTAAAATTAATGCATGACAAAAAAAAAAATATACGAATGTCAAAAACAAACTAATTCATAGCACAAAATAAAACCACTTAAAGAATAAAAATTAAAAAGCGTAAAACAAGCATAAGCCAAAAACAAAAATTAAAAATTATATACATGACAAATAACACATGATAAAAGTAAAACTTTAAAACTAAAAACATTCAAACAAATTAGTTAAAAACTTCACTAATAAAAAGTTAAATGAAAAGACGCAAAAGTGCACGAAACATACCATGCTCACTTGACATCCTCAAACAACTGAGGCGAAAAGGAGACAGGGTCAAGGGGAAAAACAGAAAAATTTTAGTTGGTAGGCATTCTAATTAATATAAAGGGGGTAACAGCTAGACTCAATATTTAAGCTGGAGTTCAGAAATTTAATGCACAAAGATTCATAAATACGGAGAGAGGACGGACATTTTAATGATTTAAGAATTTTAAAGTTATTAACGGAAATATCAACTTTACACTTAACAGAATGATTTCTAATGGCAGACTGTTCCTTTTTAGATAAAACTTTTCCTGTCCTATGGCTAATACCCATATGGGAGCAAAATCTTGCCTGCAAAGAACGAACTGTGCTGCCAACGTAGTTCCCCTGGGAACACCCAGGGCAGGTAAACAAATAAACGACAGAACAGTTCATCGCAGGGGGGATTTTGTCCTTACAACGGAAAAAACATTCAAGGGTATTATTATTCACAAAAGCAACCTTAAAATCAGTGTGAAAATAAAATTTCCTCACCACACTCAACAATTGCTTTTTCACAAAAGTGTTAAATTGGTAGAGATCAGGTAAAACAAGATATTTACAATTCTTAGGAACATCATACGTTGGGATAAGTTTGGGGGAATAAACATTATTAAGTAATTTACCAATAATACCTTGTACAAGAACCCGTACCAACTAAAATTTTTCTGTTTTTCCCCTTGACCCTGTCTCCTTTTCGCCTCAGTTGTTTGAGGATGTCAAGTGAGCATGGTATGTTTCGTGCACTTTTGCGTCTTTTCATTTAACTTTTTATTAGTGAAGTTTTTAACTAATTTGTTTGAATGTTTTTAGTTTTAAAGTTTTACTTTTATCATGTGTTATTTGTCATGTATATAATTTTTAATTTTTGTTTTTGGCTTATGCTTGTTTTACGCTTTTTAATTTTTATTCTTTAAGTGGTTTTATTTGTGCTATGAATTAGTTTGTTTTTGACATTCGTATATTTTTTTTTTGTCATGCATTAATTTTAGCTTTTTATTTATTAGGCCTTGAAAATGGGTAGAGTTGCTCGAAACGTCGGCTGCAGCCAAATATAATGACTTTCTTGCTCTACGTCTTCGTTTTTATCCTAAATGTAAAATTACGTCTCCTTAGGAGGGATCCTATTTCATATGTTATATATATATATATATATATATATATATATATATGGCGAATACACACATCTTTAAACATCATTACAGTACCAGGTTGCTTTTTCTAAGTGAGAAATAAATTATTTTATTGGTATGTAGTTTTTCTTAATATTAATATCGCTGTCGTTCATAGTAGCAGTGGGACAGCGTACTGATTTTGGGCTTCAATATATATATATATATTAACAATCACATCAGTGGTGCATAGGCGAATTATTGTACTATAAAGATTGATGTCGGGGGTTCAACTTTCGATGGTGTAATATCACCTTAGACACGATGCCTTTTTTTATATATATATAAATTTTGTAAAGATTGTTTAGCGTTACGATGTATGTATGTGTAGTAAGGAATAGAAGGAGAAGCGTGTGTTTGAGAGCAAGCTGGACTACTCGCGGGGTAGATGAGACACGGAAAAAGATCAGCTAAGGAGGACAGTGATAGGAAAAACGGGAGATCTAGCACTCCCTGTCTCCTGCCTAACTTCCCTACCTCAGTGTGCTTCTCTGATCGATTGGTGTTTGCAATCTCGTCCTATAGATTAGGTTAGGTTGGGTTAGGTGACTCTATATTCAATTTTCTACTTTTGGGGGAACGGCCCCCCCCCTCCTAGTCATTAGTACTGATACTGGCACTCTACCCCACTCCCCCCACCCCAACTCCCTCTCCGTTTTTACTAACAAACTACTGTATTTTGCAAATCACTAAATAAAGCACTTCATTAGCTCTTAATGATATATAAGTTCACTACTGTCATTTTTATCATCGTAACAAAGTTCCAATTTTATAATCAACTATTTAACATATGCTAATTTTATTAAGCACTTTTAATTTCGTAGTTTATTCTTTTTTATATTTTTTTATTAAGCATCATTTATTTTCTAATAAATATACAATAAATCATTTAATTTAAAATTATGTAACATTTTGTAAACTTTATATTGTATATGTTATTAGTATTGATATTATTATTCTTTTTTGTTATCAATATTACTTTCACGTGCCACTTTCACTTTATTTGTATAATTGTACTTTATTTACGAAATAATAAATAAACTAAATGTCGTTAAATTTGCCTAAAAAGCTACCATGCTTCCAAGGGCATGTTCAGATAAGAAACTGTGAATATATTAATGTCATATCAAATATCTAAAAATTAAAACTCTGTCACTGGAAATATTTTGATTTACACGAACTGCATCTCTTCACGTGTGTTAAAACGTATGTGGGAAACACCTTTAAATATGTCTCCCATCCAACTACTCTCCAGGCCTAATGTTCCTTAACTTCGCCGATCGACGGAAAGCGGTGTTACATCACGGGCTACATAGTGCAACCTTTAAATGAAAATGCAGTTGTCTTGCTAAATATTATAATACGGATTTGGATAATTCATCGTTGAATTAATAATGTCGTGAATGAAGTGGTTATTTATTTAGCATTGAACAACTCTTTCATAAAATGGTAAATAAATGCAACACGTCATGTTATCATATTTATAATGAACTCACAACTTAGAATAATTTTCACGAATACATTAATAGAAAAATCAGAACTTCAAAGCTTCAAGCCTTTCCTGATTAAAACTCATTTGGAAGCAATTTCATGCACGCAATGACAATACCTTGAATTATCTACAATGTTCATTATATACTGAATTTTAATAGAATGAATTATTTCAGTGAATTTTGTTTTAGAAGTTAACCTTTTCTATACATAAATTTTTATCGGTTTAGGGAGATTTTTCTGTAGTTTGGACAGGTGATATTAGCGTAGCAATATTTGGTAAGTTTAACTCGGTCGATGGCCTGGAACTCACCGATTTAAATACGTGCGAAAATCTAAGTAGAGCTGTCAAACAACAAGCTAAAATATTTGAAGAAGCCAAGACTGAAATTGAAGAGAAACGTTTGTCAGAGTGCACAAAGAGTCTTTACGTCAACCAATTTGCTCGACCTTTTTAATGATATTGTAAATATATATGACGAGAGTAAAATAGATGTTATATATTTCGATTTTAAAAGGCATTTGATAAAGTGCCCAATGGAAGCTTATTAGCTAAACTTCAGTCTCACGGAATTGATGATAATGTTCTCAAATGGATCGAAAATTGGCTTAGTGAACGTAAACAAAGAGTGGTCATTTATGGCAAAGCGTGCCTCAGCGGCGTGCCTCAAGGATCAGTTGTGGGACCAGTTCTTTTTATTATTTATGTCACTGAAATCGACATAGGAAGTAAAAGTATAATTTCAAAATTTGCAGATGATACCAAACTAGGGGTAGGAACAAAATCAGCGGCAGAACGTTTGCAAATTCAAGAAGATATTAATAAGTTACTTACGTGGGCAGAAATTTGGCAAATGAACTTTGATATAGATAAGTGTAAAACGTTGCATATCGGTAGAAACAATTTTAAAGAAAAATATTCTATGTACGAAAGGACACTAACAAGTGTTACCGAAGAGAAAGATTTAGGTATTATTGTCGCCGACTCCCTTAAACCGAGTAAGCACTGTATTGAATCTGTTAGTAAAGCAAAATCTTAGGATTTATTGGTATATTATTTGAGTTTAAAGACCGAAAAAACAATGCTAACATTATACAATTCCTTAGTACGCCCCTGGAATACTGCTTTCAGTTCTGGTCCCCATATTTAGGACAGGACATAGACAGAATGGAGAGGGTGCAGCAACGGGCAACATAGATGATTCTGACTTAAAAACAAATCCTACGCTGTCCGTTCAGAAACGTTAAATTTATTCTCACTTGTAAAATGGCGAATTCGAGGAGATTTAATCCAGGTACTTAAAATGATTAAAGGTTTTGATAACGTCGACACCGAAAAATATTTCACCTTCAAAAATGCAGGTAGAACTCGAGGTAATCGTCTGAAATTAGTGAGTAAACAGTTTAATTCTAATGAAGCTAAGCATTTCTTCTTTAATCGTATAGTTAATTTGTGGAGTGGATTGGCAGCCAGCGTAGTTCAAAGTAATTTGGTCGAATCCTTTAAAAAGAGACTAGATGCTTATCTTGCCTTAAACCCCCAGTTAGAAGTACAGTTATGTCGAAATTTCACTCAGATCCTTTCCACTTTGCTTCAAAATTCTCACTTTAATCTAAATTTCTCTCCTTTCTTTCAACTTCCTTTTGCTTTAAAATTTTCACTTGTTTTTATATTTTCTTCCATCTTTTAACGTTAACCTCCTCCTTTAACAGACAGCCTCGTAGGGGACAAGCTGGCCTGTTGCTCTTTGGTGTCCTTTGTATTCATTTGTATAAAGTAATATCAAAATCTCTCTTTGGCTCATACACGACCACACTTTACTGACTTATTCGAAATCCAAAACAGGGTTTAAGTTGGCATAAGATGTGTGTATGTCGTAACTCTAATGTTAATAATTATTGATGTCATTTTATTGCCTTATGAAACTTTTAAAACATTATTTCCAGAGACATTAATACAGGGTGTAACAAAAGTTCGTTCTCATAGGGAAATAAGCTAAATGAATGAGAAAATAGTTTTAACTATACATTACAAACAATACAATCAATAAATGCAAAAAAACTTCACTTTTCTACGTGAAGGTCAAAATATGATAATAAAAACCCACTCTAATAGACAGAGTTTATTTTCACAACAGTTTCGATGCCCACTGGCATCCTCTTCGGGTGGATACAGAAAAACGAATGAACCAAAAACAAGAAGGAAAACAGTCCAGGGACCATTGTGAAATTCACACATAGGATAGATCCCGTTCTCCCGACACCGGATGGACATTTTATCAAAGGGTTCCGCTTATAAGTACATTCGCACAAATTAAAATTATCTTTTTGTTCTATACATACAGATTCTATTATTTTTGACATAATTATTACATTTATTACATTTATTATTGCATTATTATTTTACTACAGAAATTATAAATTTATTATTAAATTGATTATTACATTGCTGTTTATTATTACAGAAATTATAAACCAAAAAACGAATGAAAAAGGCGAGAAGGAAACAATCCAGAGACCATTAAGAAATTCGCACCTAGGTTATATCCCGTTCTTCCGACACCGGAAGGGCATTTTATTAAAGGGTCCCGCTTATAAGTACATTTGCACAAATTAAAACTATCTTCTTGTTCTAAGTATAAAGATTCTATTATTTTGACATAATCACTGCATTTATTATTGCATTTATTATTACATTTACGTTTATAACATTTATCATTATTACCCTTACATTTATTATTACATTTATTTTATTACCTTTATTATTACATTTATTATTACTGCATTTACATTTATTTCCACATTTATTACTTTTATTATTACATTTACATTTATTACTATTACGTTTATTATTCCATTTACATTTTACCGAAAAAACGAATGAACCAAAAGCGAGTAAGGAAACAATCCAGGAACAATCCACGAACAATCCAGGAACAAGCCTGTGTCGACAGCATTCCCTGTAAAAGTTGTGATTTAGTATACGTAGGAGAAACTGGAAGAAATATTGAAACCCGTATTAAAGAACATCAATATTGTCGTGAATCACTTTTTATTTATTTCTTTCTTCATTATTTACTCTACTTTCTGCTCTCTATTGCATTTATCTTTACACTCTCTTTACTCATTTCCACAATACTTTACAATTATATTCATGGTAGCCACGCCGAGACTATGAAAGCCGTTACAACACAAAGGGGGAAGGGGGGGGGGGTTCATTAACACTCTTTTAACGCTTGTTAACACTTTATTTAATTCGGAAAATGCTTTAATTAATTTGAGGGGATGCGAGTAGGAAATTTTACTATAATATTTTACGTCGGAGAGGGGCACAAAACAATTAATTTGATTTTTAGATTACATGGCCCCAACTTTACGCTTATCGCGCTACCGAAGGACTGACTCTCTTTGGGGGTAGTCCGCTCTGTGGGCCTCTGTTCAGGATTGCCAACTCTTCCCATTTTAAACAATTACAATCTAACAAACATACTTTATCGTAATTTCACAATTATTAGTAAATTTATATTAAACATTATAATCTTAACTAAACAAAAATTAATATTCTTAACTAGGCATTACTACACTCGCATCACCCCTTTGAAAATAAGTTTTTCATTAAGAAAACTTATTAATATCGTTTAACAAATTTAATAAATTTATTCAACAAATTTATATATTTTGCAATTTTTATTTTTTTTTCTTTAACAAATTCAAAGTTGATAGACAAGAAATAATTAGAATGACAAATTCCACACATATATTTTGTATCATATTATAAAAACCGAAACCTTTATAATTTTCACATTTGCATAAAATAACATTTCACACTAATAATTAAATTACAACCTGTAACTAATCTACACATGCCAAAAAAAATAATGGAAAATTTTCTTACAGTGGCCGCACAAATCTCAAGTTCACAATCTATTCCAGCGATTCCTCATCAAAGATCGCTTTACATTCGAAACAATTATTTGCATAGTTATACAGTTACTATCAGGGTAACAGAAAAAAATAAGAAAAAGTTTACATAAAATACTGACCAAGAGCGCACATACTACTTCACGAAAAACGCAACAAATATGGGCAATAATCGCACCCTTTCACTTATAATTTCATTACATAATAATCAGTACATTAATTTGCTGGACGTTGTTTAGATCACAATCCGCACGCTGATAACGGACTTCTTTCAATTTTCAATCGCAGCTCTCCTGCTCACTTCGCTAGAATGCAAGGGATTGCATCAATCAACATGCAACAGGGCAGCACGCTATAATGGTTCCGCTCTCTCTCCAAATGGCGAAAAAAAAACAAGAGAGACGTCCAATTCTAAAAGGATCAGGGGGGGGAGATATACTGAAAGCGGGACCACGCGCCGGAATTGGACGGAATTTGCAATTCTAGAAGTCGATGAAGAAACTCGCCTTGTCTCATCTCTACTTTTGTCGGTGAACGCTGCTCTTCCTACGTCCAGCTGAAAGACTCTTCTACTGGCAACAATCAAACGATCACTCCGCCGTAGGCCGTTTCCCAACGAACCTACTGTATGTCTGTATGGACAGTACAGTCTTAGACACCCGTTCAAGCTCTCGTGGCTTGCCTACCGCGTGCTACGACACATATTTATCGAAGCATTCGAGCAGCGTGACCAGCTACTGCCCGAAAAATACCAGTAGACCATCTTCGATCGAAATTTTCGTGTGCCAAGACCCTGCACACGTAAATTTCTCTTCCGAAACTGTCCTGCGCCAAGTCCCTGCGCATTCGGTTCCTCTCTTCTATCTCTTCTCTTCCGAAACCATCCTGCGCCAAGTCCCTGCGCAGTTGGTTTCTCTTCTCTCTCATCATTGGTGATCGATCACCTATCCGGTCGACTAAACCCAATGGATGGAACTCGGATTCAACTTGGTTGCCTCCAAACCGAGCCTTTTGAAATTTTGAAAAAAAAAGTTTATTCGAAACGTGTTTCTGTACTGCTTATCATTTATTTAATATTTAATTTACCGAATTTTCTCGACAGTTCACTTCGAAACAATAACTACACATTTGCTCTGGCCAAATTCACAGAGAAAAAAAAAATGACAAATCTAAAAATTTCGCAAAAATTTAATCACATCTAGCTACCAATAAGGTCACTTATGGCAGTTACATCGGAGAAGATAAAAAGTCATAAAACGCACGAAACAAAATTATACAGTATAAATATAAAAGCGCCCATACATAGTAACTGTTAGTATAATTTAAGAAATATTATTGTTCAAACTACCGTCAGAAGTCACATCAATACTTTTAAATACAAAAGACAAAAATGAACCCCAGAAACTTCATGTCATCACTTCTCTGACAATCATGAACCCTCTTGCCCTTTGGGGGGGAGCACACTAGGACGCCACAAAAACGTTACTGGCTATCTAGAAGGCTCCATTTCTGAGGGAACACTCGAGCCAATGTTTTAAATGCATTAGTACCCGACTGAAGGTTTAAACAAAAATGTCCAAAACAGTTATTAAAAAGTAAAAAAAAATTAAATATTTCTACCGAAAATTATTTTAATACAGTAATTCCAACTTGAAACTCTAAATTTCATGAACCCAACTCGTAATTCACAATTTACATCTGAGAGACAACTCTCTCCTTCAACAGAAACCCCAGTATGGTTTGAAAATCACACAAATCCCAGTAATTTATCGTTTCCAAGTGAAACTACAAATTTTCATCGTTATACTAAATAAGAATAGTTAATATGCACTCAAAAATACACGCAACCTTACTGTAAACAAAAACAAAACATTGCATAATTGAGAGCGGTCGCTTTGTTTGTAAGCGAACCTCTCTACAAATATCCCTAACCGAATGAAATTACATTATATCCTGACATAATTTTGTAATCTTTTCTACGCAAACGCTCGAACTAAAAAAAAAAGGACATTTTTCATTTCTAATACCCAAATTAAAATATCAAATCAAAACATCCTTTTTGCAATACAATCTAAATTCCAAATAAAAATTTTACCATTGTCATTGAACTGGAAGAAAGAAAAATAAAAATCGGCCTACCTATAAAAATAAAATTGAATGCATTTATAAAACGTAAAGAAACTGTATGAAAATTTTCTACACCAATTTCTGTAATTCAAAAATAATTATAATAATATCCAGCTTTCGTAAAATATGTGTACCGTAACTCACATTGGCCGCCAAAATAAAAATAAAATTTACTTCCGCACTTTTAGGCCTATAATTAATAAATTCAATGTTACGCGTGGAAAGAACAATTTAGAATTTAATGCATAACATTTGTGCTTATAAAAAAACAATCCTATGATTATTTATGTTAAACCAATTAAAATTTTGTTAAATAGCTAAGAATTTAATACTCAGACATATACCGTAGTGACGGTCAATATCTGAACAATATTTAATGATAGGCCTACAAGAAATCTTTCTTTAGTACAATACAATAGCCATTTTACAAAATATCAGTCGGAATTGTCGTGAAAATGAACGAAAGGAATGGAGAGAAAAAAAAATAGATAATCAGCCTACCTACCAAATTTTACGAGTGTATAAATACAGGGTGTCCCAGAATTAACTATCTATTTCAATGAAATCGGACAAATTTTTTAAAAACACACTTTTATTTATGTTTATCATGTTTAATATGTGTTAAAAATGTATAAATTTCTAAATTTTTTTCATAATTTTATTTTCATAATTTTTTCATTATCTGGTCCAATGAAAGACCGTCTGAAGTCATAGAATGGCAAAGAGACTCTCCAAAAGTTAACGTGTGGCTTGGAATGACCAAATCCAAAATTTATGGCCCATTCTTCTTTGCGGAGGCAACTGTAACAGGTACCGTCTACCTTGATATGCTTCAGCAGTTTCTCGAACCACAGCTTCTTGATGATGGCATTCTTGATAATGTTGTGTTTCAACAAGATGGAGCACCATGTCATTATGCTCTAATTGTTCGAGAATACCTCAACAGACGCCTTCCGAATCGGTGGATTGGACGTGGAGGACCTCGACCTTGGCCTCCGCGTTCTCCGGATTTGACACCCCTGGATTTCTTTGCATGGGGTTTCATAAAAACAAAGGTTTATCGCCAAAAGATCATGCTTCTTGTTGAAACACAACATTATCAAGAATGCCATCATCAAGAAGCTGTGGTTCGAGAAACTGCTGAAGCATATCAAGGTAGACGGTACCTGTTACAGTTGCCTCCGCAAAGAAGAATGGGCCATAAATTTTGGATTTGGTCATTCCAAGCCACACGTTAACTTTTGGAGAGTCTCTTTGCCATTCTATGACTTCAGACGGTCTTTCATTGGACCAGATAATGAAAAAATTATGAAAATAAAATTATGAAAAAAATTTAGAAATTTATACATTTTTAACACATATTAAACATGATAAACATAAATAAAAGTGTGTTTTTAAAAAATTTGTCCGATTTCATTGAAATAGATAGTTAATTCTGGGACACCCTGTATATAAAATTATATATATAACTAATATATACGTATAAGTTAATATGTAAGTGTATAATTAATGAATATATAAAAAAAATCCAAAAAAAATTTATAGAAAACTTCACAACACAATTTCTCTATTTCAGTTAAACGAATTTAGCTTATTTTGAAGTCTAACACAATCATATACGGCCAGCCTATAATCTGACAAATTAATATGTTTAAGATTATTTTTCGACTGTCCCTTAAAATGTAACTTAATCCTATGTAGTGCGAAGCGAAGCGAAGCAAAAAGCCCGTAAACCTATATAAACAATTATATACAACCAATCGAAATATAATAAAAAATCTACTAATGAATCCCAGAAAATTTTACATGTTCATGAAATGTCTTACAATACTATATATGTATATATACCTAGAAATGCGGTACAAATTTTCGCTAAAACATTTTTAAAGGACCGTATAAAATGTGTATCACACTGTATTTAAACTAACATAATTCACTTACGTACAAATTCAGTAAAATTTATTTATTAATCGTTATTCTTATTATTATTATTATCACAATTTCTAATTCCAAAAGTTTAAACACAAAAAAAAACACAAACGTAGGTAGGTTTGAGGACAGGAGAAAAAGTGAACGAAATAAAGTGAAAAGAATGAGTAATCGGCAGGCAGAAACGAACAATTTGAAATATATCTCTCCGACGGGCTGAACGAAAGCTAACGAATTTGGAAACAAACGACTCTGAAATTTAATGTTACTCAAATGTTTTGACTCCAACGGAAAACCGACTCCGCAACGACTAAAAGAAATTTTGAGTCTCTAGACTCAATCTCAAACAACAAATTTTGACGCGCGAAAGTTTTCAAAGCGACGCGACTCAGAATAATTTGGAAAGTAAGGGGCGCCATTTTGAATTTACATTTACAATGAATTTTAAGGAATGAAAATCGAAATTTGCCTGCAAACGGGGTAAACTTTGCATTTAGATATTTTAAGAATCGAAATAAAATTTTCATTAACGCTATTGGCTATTATACCGGGTCGGAAGAATTATAATCGAAATAATAGACACGTGGGTAAGCCTCATACAAAATATGATGTAATCCCACCGCTGCCACCAAAATATGTCGTGAATCACTTTTTATTTATTTCTTTCTTCATTATTTACTCTACTTTCTGCTCTCTATTGCATTTATCTTTACACTCTCTTTACTCATTTCCACAATACTTTACAATTATATTCATGGTAGCCACGCCGAGACTATGAAAGCCGTTACAACACAAAGGGGGAAGGGGGGGGGGGTTCATTAACACTCTTTTAACGCTTGTTAACACTTTATTTAATTCGGAAAATGCTTTAATTAATTTGAGGGGATGCGAGTAGGAAATTTTACTATAATATTTTACGTCGGAGAGGGGCACAAAACAATTAATTTGATTTTTAGATTACATGGCCCCAACTTTACGCTTATCGCGCTACCGAAGGACTGACTCTCTTTGGGGGTAGTCCGCTCTGTGGGCCTCTGTTCAGGATTGCCAACTCTTCCCATTTTAAACAATTACAATCTAACAAACATACTTTATCGTAATTTCACAATTATTAGTAAATTTATATTAAACATTATAATCTTAACTAAACAAAAATTAATATTCTTAACTAGGCATTACTACAATATACCTTCAGAAGTTGTAATACTAATAATGCAATTTTTTATCACGCCAGCCAAAATGATCATGCTATAGATTGGGAATCAAGTAAGTTACTTTATAAATGCAATAATTATGTCAAACGAAAAATAATAGGATCTGTATGGATAGAACAAGTGGATCATTTTAATTTGTGCGAAGGTACTTTTAAGCTGGATCCTCTAATGAGATTCTTGGTCAAAAAATTCCTACGGCGTAGGGTGAACGGGATCTAACTTAAGTGTGAATTTCTTAAAGGTCTCTGGATTGTTTCCTTACTCGCTTTTGGTTTATTCGTTTTTTCGATAAAATGTAAATGGAATAATAAACGTAATAGTAATAAATGTAAATGTAATAATAAAAGTAATAAATTTGGAAATAAATGTAAATGCAATAATAATAAATGTAATAATAAAGATAATAAAATAAAGGTAATAATAAATGTAAAGGTAATAATAATAAATGTTATAAACGTAAATGTAATAATAAATGCAATAGTAAATGCAGTGATTATGTCAAAATAATAGAATCTGTATGTATAGAACAAGAAGATAGTTTTAATTTGTGCGAATGTACTTATAAGCGGGACCCTTTAATAAAATGCCCTTCCGGTGTCGGGAGAACGGGATATAACCTAGGTGCGAATTTCTTAGTGGTCTCTGGATTGTTTCCTTCTCGCCTTTTTCATTCGTTTTTCGGTTTATAATTTCTGTAATAATAAAAAACAATGTAATAATCAATTTAATAATAAATTTATAATTTCTAAGTAAAATAATAATGCAATAATAAATGTAATAAGTGTAATAATTATGTCAAAAATAATAGAATCTGTATGTATAGAACAAAAAGATAATTTTAATTTGTGCGAAGGTATTTATAAGCGGGACCCTTTGATAAAATGTCCTTCCGGTGTCGGGAGAACGGGATCTATCCTATGTGTGAATTTCACAATGCTCCCTGGACTGTTTTCCCTCTTGTTTTTGGTTCATTCGTTTTTCTGTATCCACCCGAAGAGGATGCCAGTGGGCATCGAAACTGTTGTGGAAATAAACTCTGTCTATTAGAGTGGGTTTTTATTATAATACAATCAATTTACCACTTCATCCAGTACATGCTCAAATTAATTGGTAAGTTGATTGTATCGTTTGTAATACATAGTTAAAACTATTTTCTCGTTTAATTCTGTTATATCTTATTTCCCTACGAGAACGGACTCTTGCTATACCCTGTATATATATATATATATATATCGTAACCTAATAATAGTTCCGTGCGTCGGTCTTTCTTCTCACGAAGGTCAAGCTAGTGGATCAATCACTAGGCCTGGCCTAATGGAGCAGCGAGTTGTTCTCTTGCGATCACTATCGCACCTAACCAGGAACACCCAGCTTTTCCGGTACCGTCCTGAGCCAGGTGTCTAGTCTTCTCTTGAAAAATTCAACTTTGACACCAGTAATGTTCCTGATCTTCTTCGGAAGATGGTTGAATAGTCTTGTCCCTCTGACAACCTAACTCTTTTCCTTCGGAGTTAAGGGTGTCCCTTGTCTGGCCTTTGGTTTGGGAGGATACCAAACTAGGAAAAAATGTAGGTAATCAGGTTTGAAGGAGGGCGTAAGAACGCTTCAAAATGATCTTGATGGGTTGGGCGAATGGTCTGCTACTTGGCAGATGCCATTCAACACAGGTGTAACACAGGTTACAAGAACCCAACGGCCGATTACTCTCTCTTGGGGAAGAATTTGACTGAGACTGATCTAGAGAAAGACTTACGAGTTTATATTAGTAATGATCTCAAACCGTCAAAGCAGTGTGCAAAAGTCGAAAAGAGGGCCTTAAAATTACTTACTTACTTATGTCGTCTTCACCCCTACGTGGAGCATAGGGCGTCAACTGTGCTTCGCCATCGGGTACGGTTGGCTGCTTGGGCTTTAACTTCTGGCCAGGTTCTTCCAATTCTCTTAGTTTCCATCAATAAGGAGCAATAAGGTTATTATCTGATGCTGATTTCCTTGATCACTCTAGTGCATTATTTAAAGAGCTAAAACTACTAAACCTCAACGATATAACGAAACTGGCACATTTTATTTTTATTTACAAGTGTAAGAATAAAATCATTAATTTGCAATGGGTAAATAGATATTTTGTAACTCATCAAGAAATCTACTCGTATCAGACCAGAAATAGATCAAAGCTTGTTATACCTCAATTTAGATTGTCTTCATCTCAAAAACTACCCATTTTTATTGGGTTGAAACTATGGAATGACTTGCATGCCGATATAAAAAATATTGTGAATGTAAATTTGTTTAAAACCAAGTTGAAATCCCGATTAATAATGGCATACTAACAAAAATCTAAGATTAATGTCTACTAATATTGTTTAATATTGTCCATTAATATTGTTTAATAGTGTAATACATGTTTCAACTATTAATAATACTTATTTACTTATTTATTTATTTATTATTATTAATTTATAACAACTACCTGCTTATTTTTAATAAGAGCCCAGTAAAGCCTAAAGCTTAAGGGCCAAATAAAATAAAATAAATAGTCGGCTTCACAATTATTCATGTCATTGTAAATTGAAAAAATTTATTTATTTTATTATTATTATTGATAAAGGTTATTCTATTCTCTATTCTCCTCCAAGTCATCACCAGTCTACCCCTCTTCCTTCTTCTTTGCGGATTCCATTCCAAAGCCGTCTTAGCTATTTCTCCCTCTTCTCTTCTCAAAGCATGTCCAACCCATCTCCACTTCCTCCTCCTAATTTGCTCTTCTATTCTTTCCTGATTTGTGATCTGCCAGCCTTTTATTTGAAATTCTATCCGGCCATTAATTCCCATAATCCTTCTCAGACATCGATTCACAAACACTTGCACCTTCTTCGTGAATTCTTTTGTTACCTTCCATGATTCATTACCATACAGGGCGACTGATTTAACATTACTTAAATATTCTTATTTTAACTCTCCTCACAACTGGTTTGATTTTCATACTGGGTTTAGCAGCGCAAAAGCACCTGCAGGCTTAGTCAACCTTCTTCTAACATCCTCCTCCGCTCCTCCATCCTTTGCCACTACACTACCTAAGTAGACAAACTAGTCAACCTCTACCAGCTCAACCTCCCTAACTCTGAAGGCTCCATCTCTGTCATTTAATCTCATTGTCTTAGTTTTTCCATTATTAATTTTTAATCCTAACTTTCTTCCCTCTCTTCCCAGATCCTCCAGCTTCACTACCATATCCTCACGCCTCTGTGACAAAAAGCACAAATCGTCGGCATAGTCCAAGTCCTCCAAAACATCCAGCAATCCCAACCAATACCCTTCCTACCCAGAGGCGGATTAAGACACCTCGGGGCCCCGGGACAATGAAGAATATGGGGGCCCTTTTCTTTAGCTTTTTATTAACAATGCATGTACATGTACAGTACATAGTACATTTACACGAATTATATGTACGGTGCTCAGGCTAACTGAGAGACAAACTTAAAAGAACCTTAACACAGTGTAGTTTGCCGTTTGCCAAAACCAAACAATATTAAACAAACTTAACTTTAAGGCCTATAAAACATAAAATAAAACAGGGAATTTGACAGTGTTTGTACTCTGTCATATTTAATCAAAGAAGTTTGCGAAATCTCGAATTATATCATCGAAACTCAGTTGATTGGGGGGGGGGCCCCCCTCAAGCATGGGAGCTTGAGGCTTCAGCCTGAATAGCCTCAGTGATAATCCGCCACTGCTTCTACCTCCCTCAACCACTCTCCTCATTACAGTATCCAGCATTAACAAAAATATCACTGGTGACAAATAACAGACAACCCTGTCTCACTCCTGTTGTCACCTCAAAAGGCCCTGTAAACTTCCCGTTATGTTCCACTCTGCAGGAAAATCCTCTGTATGATTCTTTAACGATATTAATAATCTTCTCCGGTATTCCATAGTTTTCCATCACTGTCCATATACAGCCTCTATCCACACTATCAAAGGCTTTCTCAAAGTCTACAAACATCAAATACAGGCTGGACTGCCATTCCAAGCTCTGCTCCACAATAATTCACAGTGTGTTAATCTGATCGGCACACGATCGGGTCTCACTAAATCCTGCCTGTTCTCTTCTTAGCCTAACATCCACCTCCCTCCTTATTCTTTCCAAAATAATATGGGTCAGCACCTTACGAGGTATAGACAACAGTGTGATTCCCCGCCAGTTGTCACATCGCGATAGATCTCCTTTCTTTGGTATTTTCACCAGCAAACCCTCTCTCCATTCCTTGGGAAACTTCTTGCTTTCCCATATTATACCGAAAAGTCCATGTAATTCGTCTGTCATCATCCCTGGGTCCACCTTCAACAGTTCTGCCTCTGCACCATCCATCCCTGGCGCCTTTGCTCCTTTTAACTTCTCGAGATTTTAGCCTTACTTGATAGTCTGACATCTATGTTCAGCTCCTGGTTCCCTCTCACCTCTTCTTGAATTAACTCCTCGGGTCTATTTCTATTCAAAACTTCTCTAAAATGCCCTTTCCACCTTTCCAATTGTTGCATCTCTGCAGTCAATATAGTTCCATCCTTTGATTTTACTTGTCTTCTCTCTCCATAATTTCTCCCTGTCAGTGTTTTCGTTATCTTATATAATTCCCTCATATCTCCTCTCCGCGCTGTTGTCTCTGTCTGTTGCGCCATCTCGTTCACAAATTGTTTCATATCGTTTCTGGCCCTTCTTTTGACCTCTCGATTCAGTTGTTGCCAGTTCTCCCCCAACTCCATCATGTTTATCACGTCTTCACATTTGTTGATTCTTTCTTTTGCTTTCTTTCTTTCTTCTACCGCATTCCATGTGTCCTCAGTCATCCACTCTCTTTTCTCCTTCTTTCTGAAACCGATTGTCTCCTCTGCAGATTTCCGTAAGGTGTCTCTAAATTTCATCCACTTTCTTTTCACTTTTTTTACTCTACCCTTTTCATTTTCTCCATGTGTCAAAACTTCATCATCTTTTTCCTGGCGAATAGCAAATCTATTTCTCACAGCCAATTTGTATTCCTCTTTGACCTCCCTTCTTGCGAGCCTATTTACGTCAAGCCGTCTCCTTCCCCTCTCGACTCTTTCCTTGGTTTTTGCCAGCCTCAATTTCACCTCAGCTATCACCAGACGATGATTGCTTGCTACATCTGTTCCTCTTCTATTTCGCACATCCATCAGCGATCCTCTCCACTTCTTCCTAATGGCTATATGATCAATCTGATTTTCCGTCCTGCCATCAGGCGACATCCAGGTAATTTTATGACACTCTTTATGCGGGAACAAGGTACCACCAATCACAACCTCCTGCTCTCCACAGAAATCTGCGAATAATTCACCATTTCTATTCATTACTCCTATACCATGCTTGCCCATTACATACTCCCTGTCTTTGTTGTCTCTCTCCACTTTTGCGTTGAGGTCTCCCATCAGGATAACAATGTCTTTTATCTTAACTCCCCCAAAAACTGTAGTGAGCTGTTCATAGAACTCTTCCTTCTGTTCATCCTCCGCTTGTTCTGTAGGCCATAACAATGAATAATTGTTATGGGTCTAGCCTTCGTTTTAAATCTTACTCTTATTATTCTCGAAGATAATGACTCCCACTCCAATAACCTTTTCTCTACCTCTCCTGTGAGCAATATGCCTACGCCTTCTCTATGTTCTTCTCCACTTGGTCTTCCGGAGTACACTAGTTTCTGGCATGGTCCCATTCGTACTTCTCCGTCTCCTGTCCACCTCGTTTCGCTCAATCCCACAACCACCACCCTATATCGCTCAGCCTCTCTTGCAATTTGCTTAAGCTTCGATGCCTCGTACGTAGTTCGTATATTCCAGCATCCAATTCGTGTCCGATATTTCATGCCAAAGTTCGTCAACGTTAGATCAGTCCGGTTTTGCACATTTTCAGTTTCTGTAATCGTAACGTTTAGGCTGTACAGGGGATTAACCCACAGCAGCCGAGTCCGGTGGTGGGGCTGCCACCTTAAGGTCTCTGAACATACCCTGTCAGTTTTTGGTCCATGGGCATAACGCCACTCCCCAGCGGGGAGCTCCCCTATCCGCCACCTGGGGATGCGCCCGGTGGGAGGACTGACAAAGACCCTCACGGGTTAAAATTACTTGATTATATTAAAAGACAGTTCCATTTAGAAACAAAGAGATTATAATGTCTCCTTACAATTCACTAGTTAGACCTCAACTCGAGTATTATGTACATTTTTGGTCTCCATCCCTTTGGAAAGATATTGAAAGGTTGGAAAGGGTACAAGCAAGGGCCAAAAAACTGCTCCCTTCAATGAGACTTCAAAACTACCAATGTAGATTAGAGCGTTTAAATCTGTTTACCCTAGAGCAGGGCTTCCTCAAATGAAATTTGACTAGGGAGTGGCCAAGCAAGACTTGAGGACATAAGACTGAAAAGCATCTACATATATATGTTGTATAAACTGAAACAAATAGCAATCATTAGGATTAAACCTTCCCGAAGAGAAAGAACTTCAAACATAATGAAACATTAAAACACTTAGAATTTTTATTTCATTTTAAGGCAAAATGAACTCGAATGTATGACACTTCACAACACACAATAAATACGCAAGATATATCTCACATACACATACACAAAAGTAGAAAAAAAAATTTCCCACAACTATAAAACAGTAACATAAATGCAATTCTCATAGCGTAAATTAATACACCTGTACGGTATATAACAGTTTACGATGCACATAAATAGACAACATATGATCCAAAAAATTTGTGCACGAAAAGACGGTTCGCATATAAAGCTGGATCAGGAAGTCTGCCTCTCCTTTCATGTAAAATAACATTGCGAAACAAATTTAACGAAATTATGTCATTGTCACCTCGTGCAACGCAAAGCAGTATACATAGACTAAGTCGCGCAGTACTGGTTGGATAATTTTTTCGTGCGAAGCACGATGACTGATTCCGAGAGCATAACATCATTACCGAGTTATCGTCAATGTTTACGTTGTTACTGAATGGGAATTCCCGCTTTAATTTCATCATATATATATATATATATATATATATATATATATGAGAGAGAGAGAGAGAGAGAGAGAGAGAGAGAGAGAGATGTTTAAAAGTTTATAAATATGTTCATACAATTTAAATGCCTTTGAGAAATTTAGGAAATATATGTTTTATATTAAGAACTAGCCCCACCCAGTATAACAGATTCAGGCATCAGTGGGGGGGTTTGTGAGCATCACTGTCGGGGCTGGGACCCCGCAGTTAACACGTTAAAAAAGGCCCTCCCTTTGAAACCAGGAGGTTCCGCAGTCAATTTATTTAAGTTTTCAAGATGCTTAATAGAATAGTCGGATTGGTATTAACCCTTTAAGAACGAGCCCGCAGCATATGCAGTCACTCTTGTTACCAGACCGTATAGGTTTTATTGTCATTCAAAACTAAATATTTTAGTAACTAACACTAGGCAACAAATTTCAACTTTTTTTTTTGTTACAGACACGTGAACTACTGATTCCTACTAAAGCGGTGATGCTGATTTCAGATCTGATATCAAAATTTCTCTATCACGTCCAGATTTTGTGTAACCGAAAACCCCTATTTTTCATTTTTTTCTCACCCGCTTCTATTACGAAAGCCGTCTAAGCTACTTTTCCGTGCCACGTTTTATGTTAAGCATACTTAAATAATTAGTGAACAGGGATGTCTTTCCTCCTTTATTCTGGCTTAAGACAGACAGAGCGGAATTCCGCTGGCGAGTTACCACCCCTGCGCCAACCATCCACCCAAAGCGCGTTAGTATTTTGTTGTTACTACTGAGAGGCAAATTCCTGTTCTTAAGTGAAACTTTGGTGTGTCCTCTTCCTTTGTCGCTTGTAGGATGACGAGCTCTCCTTCTGCAGGAACCAACAATAATCTCCCATCATATTTGGGTTGAAATTACCTTGGTATCTGTTTTCCATAACTGAGATCTGTTGGTGGAAGCGCTCACCATGCTCGTCACTTACAGCCCCAAGGTTGGCCGGGAAGAAGTCAAGATGAGAATGTAAAAATGAATTTTCAAAGACATTCTGCATCCCATTATTTCATAAGATTTAAGCATGTTTTCTACGAATTTACGGTGGTTTTCAGCTTTGTGGTTTCCAAGAAAATTTTTGACAACTTCAACGAAAGATGTCCATGCTCCTAGTTCATTCTCATTTAGGTTAGATGGAAACGATGAGTCGTGGATGACACTGCGGATCTGTGGTCCAGTGAAAACTCCAGCTTCTAGCTTAGCATCTGTCAATATTCCTTTGAATTTATCCTTTAAATATTGGAAACCACTACCTTGATGATCCATACCCTTCACGAAATTTTTCATAAGGCCAAGTTTAATGTGAAGTGGTGGAAGATGTACTTTCTGAGGGTCAATAAGTGCTGGGTGTTTCACATTGTATTTACCAACAACATGTTCAGTTCTAGATGGCCAATCATGTTTTTTGTAGTGGTTCTTGTCATCTCTGCTGTTCCATAGACACAAAAAGCACATATGCTTTGTGTAGCCCAACTGTAACCCAAGAAGTAATGATACAACTTTAAGGTCGCCACAAATATTCCATGTGTGGTCCTTATATTTGATGAGTTCTTAGCAGCAGTTTCATCGATTCATAAGTCTCATTAAGGCCAGTGGCATGTGCTACAGGTATTGAAGGTTTTTCATTGCCGTTGTGCAGTAATACAGCTTTAAGGCTAGCTTTACTAGAGTCAATGAACAGTCTCCATTCTTTTGGATCATAGCGACAGCCAATCCCTTGCATCAGACCACTGATATCGTGGCAGAAACAAACGTTTTCTTCCTGTAAGTAAAATGATGAAAACTGCAAATGGCGATGGCGGAAATGGGAAACTTTGGTGTTTGGTTGGAGAAGATTAAATTCTTGAAGTCTTGAACCAAGCAACTCTGCCTTTTCTTTTGGTAATTCCAAATCGCGCACTAAGTCATTTAACTCCGCTTGACTTAACAAATGTGGGGAAATATTTGCATCTGGAACATATATGCCATCTTTCCCTGTTTCTATATCACTAGCAGAATCTTCAGATGAACTGCTGTCTGTTATCGTTGCTGGTGGAACTGGTGGTGGATTTGTTTCATCATGTGGTACTGGTTTCATTGCTGATTCGCAGTTTGGGTACGTGATCTTTGATTTGTTTTTCTTTGTGAAACCAGCAATCTTTGTCAAACAAAAATAACAATCATTGAAGTGATTTTTCGGCTCACGCCAAACCATGGGGACTGAGAACGGCATAGCTTTTCTTTTACCATTCATCCAAGCTATTAACATTGCATTGCACTGTGCACAGCAAATATGTGGTGCCCAGTCCCTCTGTTGGTCTCCTAACTTACAGTCAAAATAACACTTGTAGGCAAGTTTAATCTTTGTTGTTATGTTTCTACGTTGTGGCTTAGGTGTATATTGTCCACAGACAAAGCAGAAGTTGTCTGGGTGATTTACACAAGCACGTCTATTTGATGCCATTTTGAATTACCATACAATATCTGAAAAAACGTAGAAAGTAATTATTACGATGTGCAAAATAAAAAGAAATACACACCGTAGTACAAAACAAATGCTATAAAAACACACAAGTCACCACAACCTGTCACTTGCTCATCAGCAGAGAGCTTCAACAACCGTTCTGCTTGACTGTCACGTAACGACTGACCGTTGGGCCGTTGCCCGTTACTATGCTCTTGACTCAGTGTTGCCAACTCGGGATAAATTTTATTTATCAAAATTGTTCGAATTTGTGTATAGTTGGCAAAAAAAATTGCTTTAACCTTGAAAAGCAAGTTTCATATTACTGGCATTAAGCCGATTAAAACCAAAATCTGGACGTGGTAGAAAATTTTACTAAAAGTGATTTGCATTTTACACAAAATCTAGACATGATAGAAAAAATCTAATTATAGATTTGAAATCAGCATACCGAAATTAGCTAGGAGCACCTATTTGGTCTTCTGTAACAAAATCTTTGTTGCCTAGTGTAATCACTGAAATGATACACATTTTGGGTTCTTTTCCCGACAACTAAATGACATCTATATGTAAACATGTAAAACATTTATAGAAACGAGGCATTGTAGTACAATTTATATTATTATTTCCGGTGGACCTTAAGGTACCATCCGTCGTTAAAGGGTTAAATGAGAATAATTTCTACAGTAAATTAATATCATTTAATACCAATCCGACAAGAAATACTGGCTTTAAAATGGAACTGAAAAAATTAGTGCCTCCATCTACAGTAATTTCTTCTCTTACAAAACAGTAAATATCTGGAACCAACTTCCCTCAAAGGGTTGTTTCAACCCACAGTGTAAATATGTTTAAAAATAGGTTGGACAAAGTTCTGAATACACTCAGGGTTTAAGACTGGGTGCTACTGTAGTATGCGGTCTACCTACGATTCGGCGGTCTACCTTTTAATTATAGCTTCTTATCTTGTTTACTAATTGTTTGTTTACATCCCATTGTCAATCGCCCTTGACGATTGGTTAGGTTTAGTCATGATATTTTCGTTAGTTTTAACGAAAATATCATGATTAAACCTAACCAATCGTAGGTAGACCGCATACTACAGTAGCACCTTAAGAGGGTCCCCACATAATTTAAGAAGCAATTAGATAAGTATTTTGAAAGTAGTATTATAATGTAACCCTGCAGGAGCTTGGTTAAACAATTACCCCTATACTTAGTCCCCCCCCCCCCGAGCAATTTAGAGAGATGTCTCTGGTTGCATTGTGCCCCACTTAACATGGGTAACCAATGAGCAACCCATTTATAATTGTTTGCCTCGTAAACACTTCGAAGTGTGGGGCTTAAATTTGCCGTAGCAACAGCGGGTGATCACCCACGAAAAATCTCTCATTTTCCATAAAGGACAAGTACATGGGGATAGATACAAGGATTTCCCACTGATATTCCTCGCCGGAAAGAGATTTTCTTTAATCTCGTGGTAGCACAACACCGTGAAGTATGAACGACTCAATATATCACTTGCCCGATACTTTGGTAATTAGACCTGTAAATATTTTGTATAAAATCAAAACTACAGTATATGTCCGAGATTTTTGCAACGATATGAAGTTGTTCATATATGATCAATACAAATATAGTATATTATTATGCTAGTTTATACAACGGTACTATTTAGTGTTGGGGTTCAAAAATGTAGAAGTGGTTGCAACATATAATATTTAAACATAAGTTAGGATTTCAAAGGAATGAGCTGAATTAAAAGTAGGGCTCAGATAAATTCCAGTTAGACCACAGGCGGAATCCAGACAGAATATGTGATTTTCATTACATAAAACATCCGAACATATCTCTTCTAATTCTTTTCGCTCTTTCCTGACGACTTCAAATTAGCTAACATCACGCCCATTTTTAAAAAAGGCGACCGCACAGTAGCTAGCAATTACAGGCCCATTAGCTTAACGTCAATTGTCGGTAAACTTTTGGAATCCATAGTTAGGGATCGTATCATCGAACACTTAGAAAGTAGAGATTTGATTAATAGTAGTCAGCATGGGTTTCGACGCCATAGATCTTGTTTAACTAATTTGTTAGAATTTTATAACAAAATAGTGCGCGAATACGATAGGCGTAGAGCGGCTGACGTTATTTATTTAGATTAAAAATGCGTTCGATACAGTTCCGCATAGAAGATTCATTGCGAAGGTTAAAGCGCACGGTATACGCGGTCAGGTAGCTAACTGGTTAGAGGAATGGCTTCGTGCTGGGAGACAGAGGGTCGTTGTTAATGGTAGTGAATCGGGGTGGTTGGATGTAGGTAACGGTGTCCCACAGGGTTCAGTGTTAGGCCCATTGCTATTCGTAATTTACATTAACGACATAGATGTAGGTTTGACTAGTAATGTGTCAAAATTCGCTGACGATACTAAAATAGGCGGTAAGGTTGTTAACGAGGACGATAGAAATAGGCTCCAAGACGATGTAAATAGGATTATGGAGTGGACGGATAAGTGGCAGATGCAATTTAACGTAGACAAATGTAAAGTTTTGCATATAGGTTCTCGTAACAATAATTACACGTACACGATGGATGATAGAGAGCTAGCGAGCGTTGACGAAGAAGTAGATTTAGGCGTACGCGTATCTAAGGATTTAAAAGTTAGGAACCAGTGCCTGGAGTCTTGCGCTAAAACTAATAGGATGTTAGGCTTCATAGCGCGTAATTTCGAATTTAAGTCGAAGAATATTATATTGCCCCTTTACAAGTCCCTAGTCAGGCCTCATTTAGAATATGCCGTTCAGTTTTGGTGCCCGTATTTGCGTGAGGATATTGATAGGTTAGAAAGGGTTCAACGTCGTGCAACGAAACTAATTCCGTTATTGCGCAACAAGCCTTATGAAGATAGGATTAAAGAGTTAGACTTGCATTCACTCGAAACTAGGAGATTAAGGGGGGAGCTTCTCAGCTTATCGAAGTTTTCAAAATCGTTAAAACATCGATAACGTAAATTTTGACAAACTGTTCACTTTCGATAATAGCAATACTCGTAATAATGGATTTAAGTTGCTTGGCAGACTTTTCATTACTAATATCGCTAAAAACTTCTTTACGTTTAAAGTAATTGATAAATGGAATAATCTTCCCGCGCCCGTCGTGAGCTCTACCAGCGTTAATATGTTTAAGAACCGTTTAGAAAGGCATTTTAAAAATATTAACGTTGTTTAATATAATAATAAAACAATCACCCTTCTCCCTCTCAGCCTCCCCTTTTCCTTCTCAGCCTCCCCCTTTTCTTCTCAGCCTCCCCCTTTTCCTTCTCAGCCTCCCCCTTTTCCTCTCAGCCTCCCCCTTTTCCCTCTCAGCCTCACCATTTTCCCTCTCAGCCTCACCATTTTCCCTCTCAGCCTCACCCTTTTCCCTCTCCCTCGTTAAAATTATACACTGGTAAACAAAATTTTTGTCACAAGTAAACTGTTTAGTGTTTTTTTGCATACTTTTTTACGCTGAATTAAAAAATGCAATTAGAATCTTTCTATCACCCATAGGTTTTGTGTGACTGATACGTGTTACTCTATCTTTTATATAGCGTATAAAGATTTTTTAGAAAATTTGCCTTTATTTATAAGGATGACATGTTAGTATTGGAGAGAGGAAGCTAAATTGAGTGCTAGCAGGTCATTTGCAAGACAGTTGACTTGATTCCTTGGGTACGGGTTATCAGACAAGGCGGGCTGATACATGTATTTACATGTTCAGACATGCACCTCACTGTCTGAGGCACACTGTTTTGTCAGTTGTGTGCCAGTTGTGTGTGTGCCAGTTGTGTGTGAGCATCACAAGTGTTACTCAATCTGTTCTGTGAAGTGTTACATCCTGCAGTTACAGTTCTGTGTTAATTAAGCTTGCATTATGCCAAGAAAGTGTTTAAATCACCCAGATAGCTCTCCACACACATAGCAGAAACTAACCTTCAAATCTCAGAAACGAACCATTACTCCACCGATTAAAAAATGTTATAAGCTTTATTTTGGGTGCAAACTAGGTGACCAAGATAAGTACTGGGCCCCTTATATTTGCTGTGTGACATGTGTTAGGCTTCTAACTGGTTGGAAAAATAGTTCTCGTCACATGTCCTTCGCCGTGCCTATGATTTGGAGAGAACCGAAAGACCATTCATCAGACTGTTATTTTTGTTTAACAAACATATCAGGGATTACTTCTAAGTCCAAACATACGGTGAAATATCCTAATTTACCGTCAGCAATGAGACCTGTTCCACACAGTGAAGAGCTACCCGTACCGAAACCACCAGAAAATGTGACCATGGACGAAGATGACTCCGATGCTGATGAAGTTCATCCAGACCAGGTAGGAGAACAGTTTGATAGTGACCCAACATTTGAAGCAAGTGGTCCTTCCTCGGAACCTCGTTTAATAACTCAGGGAGATCTTAATGACCTCGTTCGTGATTTAAATTTGTCTAAAAAACTGGCTGAAATTTTAGCTTCAAGATTGAAAGGATGGAATCTTCTCCAGCAGGGCACTAAAATATGTTTTTTCCGCAACCGCCAGGATGAATTTAAACATTTTTTCTCTCAAGAAAATGGTCTAGTATTTTGTAATGATGCTGCTTCTCTTATGGAGGCCCTTGGGCATCAACACAATACAACGGAGTGGCGCTTGTCATTGACTCCTCAAAACTTAGCTTGAATGCTGTGCTTCTCCATAACGGAAATAAATACTCGTCAGTGCCTTTAGCTCATGCTGTCAACATGACGGAGTTATATGACAATATGAAACTTCTCTTGACAAGTATTAGGTATGAGAAATATTCCTGGCATATTTGTGGGGACTTGAAAGTGATTGCTCTTTTGCTCGGCTTGCAACTTGAATATACTAAGCACTGCTGTTTCTTGTGTGAATGGGACAGTAGGAACAGAAAAAATCACTACATACAAAAGCAGTGGCCAAAACGAGAATCATTTATTCCAGGGAAGGAAAATGTGGTGAATAAGCCCTAGTTAATCCTCCATTGCACATCAAACTTGGACTGATGAAAAATTTCGTCAAGGCGATGAATCAAAATGGTACGGGATTTCTGTACTTAAAGAATAAATTTCCGAGGCTAAGTGATGCTAAAATCAAAGAAGGGATATTTGTAGGTCCTCAAATAAGGGAGTTGATAAATGATGAGCAATTTGAAGATCAGCTGAATGAAGTGGAAAGAGCTGCGTGGCAATCATTCAAAAATATCACTAGAATTTTTTTGGAAATCATAAGGCCGAAAACTACCATGAAATAGTGAGTGATCTTTTGACACAAAGCTATGGGATATAATATGTCCCTAAAAATACATTTCTTACACTCCCACTTGGACTTCTTCCCTGAAAACCTTGACACCGTCAGTGACGAGCACGGGGAACGCTTTCATCAAGACATTTCCAACATGGAAAAGCGGTACCAGGGCAAGTGGAGCCCAAGTATGCTGGCTGACTACTGCTGGACCTTCAAGAAAGATGTTCCACAGGTGAAATACAGCAGAAAATCAACCAATGTCACCTTTTAGGTAAGTACAAAGGCCATGCATTAATATAGAAATATACATTTTTTATTAAAATATAACTGTGTGCCACATAAAAACCTTGCGTAATGGAAAAAATCTAACAACATATTCGAATTCAGCGTAAAAAATACTGTTAGGCTCACCTACTTCAATACTTGTGACAGAAAAAAACAATTATTTTGTTGACCAGTGAATTATTAACGTTGTTTAATATAATAAAACAATTAGGAACAGGAGCTCTCGGGGTGGTGATCGAGGATGAGTCTGTTGACGATAATGCCAGCAAAAAAAAAAAAAAAAAAATTAGCCTCTTATGGACTAAATATATAAGGAAAGTTTAAAAAATACTGTTGTTTTTTTTATGTTTATTTGAGACTTAAAAGTGAAAAATGATTAATAAATATTTATTAATTCGTCTAATTAGCAAAAAATGGTGTGTGCCACATTGGCACAACCGGCCATAATGGTAAAAACGTTTTCTCATACATCAGTTGTGTACCTTGGCAAAAACATTACTATTTATGATTTACTTTGTATGAAAATCATAAAAACAATTACCTTTTATATTGAGACATAAATGTATGTCACATTTTTTACATTTGATTGTACTTTTCCTTTGGCAAGCAGGATTTTTACATCTCTGACGGTCAAAGATGATAGGCCAATGACCATATCCATCATTCCTGACCTTCATTAGGTATAGGTTTACACGACCCTTTTCGTTTTTTTTCTGCAAAAAGTGAGTCCACTGACTCTGAGCGTGGACGTCCACGTTTTTGCCTGTTATAATTTTTACCTTGCATGCATAAACTTTCTGCTACTTGCGTTCGGAATTCCAAAAGATCAATTCGCTTTTTTGCTGGAACATCAAAAGACTGACAATCTCTACAGTAAAGTAACCAACAATTAACAATACCATGTCAATGAAGTGGAAGAATAATCTATGATAAAACTTCTTTGACCTTATTTCAGTACGGTAATATGAGATCAAGCCATCAAGAAATCTACCCCCCCATATGCTTATTATACATTTTCACCATCTGTGGGCATGACACCTCTACATATTCCTTTTGTTTTCTGTCATATCTACGAAACATTTTGAGCAGTATGACCACTACCAACAGTGCCTGCAAAAGTCACACACTTGTTGTCATGCCACTAGTACCCGAATTTCAGCTCCTTGAATTGTTTGCCTCCTTTTCTTCATAAGACCCTCGCCTCGCTTTTTCAGCTCCCCATCACTAACTATCTTACAGTTCCCTAGTCTGTTTGACCTTACAGTTCCTAATGAATATATTCCTTTGTCATGTAATCTGACAAAAGTTTTAGAGAGGTAAACCAGTTGTCAAAGACAAGACAGTGACAGTTGTGATTAGGAATAATTTCTGCCAGCCTCATTACAATGGTTTGAAGAAGCCCCCAAATCAATTGAGTTAGCCAATGGTTTCAATCTTTCCTGTGTAGATTTCAAAGTTGTGGACTAATCCAGTGCTATCACTGAGAACAAAGATTTTATATCCCCACTTGTAAGGCTTACTGGGGTATATTGTTTGAGGGATGAGCGTCCCTTGAATGCACGATTTGCTCATCTATACATAGCATCTGTGGTTTAGGAAACTTTGGAATTTGGGTAATAAACATTCTATTATGGTCTAATTTGAAAAGCCTATCTTTATTTCTGTCATTAGGTTCGGGCATATTGGTGTTGTCATTGAAATGCAGCCGCTTTTAATTTTTTTCCCACCGTCCCTTGAAAAATACTCAGAAATATGGGGAATTCTAGTAAAAAGAATTCCAATACATCCGTGTACGTGGTAAATTTATGACTGACATGGTACATGACTGTTCCTACAAATTGTTCAAGTTCTTTCCTTGTAAGTTTTAATGGACTATCGTGGGTTTACCTGAACAGCAATAAAGTTTGATTGCTCAACTATAAAATCCAAAGTATTGTCTTCAAAAAAGTATCTAAAATACTGTATAGGAGTTTTGAATGGAGATGCATGGCTGAATGTCACCTTGAAATTTCGGTATTTCACGAGCAGAAGTTCCAGTCCTAATGGTTTTCCATATAATAGGTCTTGCACAGCGTTCTTTTTCTGCTGGAGTAGGCGTAACATTCTCTTCATCTGCAATTACGATACTATAAAACGGTAACAGTAAGTAAAAGAATAACACATCTTTATAATATAAATAAATAGAACAAATGATCAAATATAAAAAAAATCATCAATCAAAAAGTATTACAGGCCTACATCCTTACTGCTGTAGCAAATAAATAAAATAGAACAACGATCAAATAGTAAAAAAAATCATCAATCAAAAAGTATTACAGGCCTACATCCTTACTGCTGTAAGCAAATCTTATAAGAATTTGGAAATAGGCTTATTTCTTATAAAAAAAAATTTATTTCAGTATATATTTTATCATATAATGTACCTATTACACATATCATTACACACACACTATAGTGAGAAGATATATACTTTCATTTTGTATGCTATCATACCTGTACTGCTTTCGGTAGAATCAATGCATTCTTCATTCACTGAAGCTACAGGTGAGAACTCTTCATCACTATTGCTAAGCTCATCTTGATCACTTCCTTCTGGAATTGGAAAAACCACATGCTTTTGTTCGTTCCTTGCAGGTCTTTTGTAAAACTGCGCTGATTCCATCTGAAGCATAGAATTTTTTTATATAAATATAGGCCTATATAGTAAATATATAATCTGATATATAAAATAATGTATAATAAAAATATATAAATTGATATAAATAACCTAACGCATAGATAATGTATAAAAGCTCAAAAGAGTAGGCTAATAAATCAAGAATTAGTAGGCTAATAAATCAAGACTTGAAAAACATGGCTGCCATTTATATTGCCTCCATTTCCTGATGTGCCAATTTTGGCACAAGCATATTTACTAAAAAATCTACCATTCAATAAATGTTCTCAATGAAAATATGTTACAAATTCATTATAACAACGTAAATAATCATTTACAAATGTTAACAATCATAACTTACCTGTAAAGATTGGAAAAATTACACAAAAAAGTAGCACAGGTTGAATCAGGAACACAACTGCATCTTCCGTGAATGAAAACCATGGGTACTAACAAAAAAAAGTTGCCAAATGTCGTTAGATTTGCCTTCAGTCGAAATGCGCTCGTGCCAAATACGGGTCATTCGTCAAAAGTAGCAAATAATGAATCATATTTCATATAGAGCACATAATTCAGTTCGTGCCAAAAATGGCACGGTCGTCGTTAAGAGGTTTAAAGTAACACGAGCGTAGATGTAGCTCGTAGCGTAAACTAACCCACTTTTTGTTTTACTTTACCTACTTTTTTTTTTTCTTATCCTCTCCTTACTTGCATGTCTGTAACTCTCTTTACTTGCATGTCTGTAGTTTGCATGGTATGACAGTGAGTTAATACTGTGTTTGCATGGTTTGTAAGCGTTCTTATTTTACTTCTTTTCATCTTTCACCCCTTTCCTATTCTCTCCGACTATTTTTCTGACTTGTCGGCAGTGGCCGACTGATGATGATGGTGAGTCTTTCTTTCTCTTTTTCTGAATGAATTTTAACCCAAGAATGATAGGTTTTGCTACTTACTTAACCCCTTATACTCCTCTTTTAACCAGCTCCTCTTTCCTTTTTCTGGGCTAAACTTAGAGTGGATCTTAGGGTCTTTGTTAGCCTTAGCTTCCGTAGATCTGTAGAACTTTACTTTTTTCTTTCCCTTTTCCTTTCCATTCCAACTGCTCAGTTGCCGTCTCTTCTCGTGATAAAGCTGAACTCTTCGCTCATACTTTCGCCTTCAATTCAATCCTGGGGGATTCCCTGTGCCGTTCCTCCATCTTCTCCCTCTATCTTAATTATGTCTGAAATTAGAATCTCTTCCAAAGGTGTTTTTTTCTGCCCTATCTGGACTCAACTCTAGGAAGGCATACGGTCGTGATGGTGTCCTTCCTGTTGTTCTCAAGAATTGTGCTTCTGTGCTGACAACCTGCCTAGCAAACTCTTTCGTCTTTGTCTTTCATCTTGTACTTTTCCTTTCTGCTGGAAGTTCGCTTTGATTCAGCCTGACCCAAAGAAAAGTGACCGCTCTCAACTTTCCAACTATCGTCCAATTGCTTTGATTTCTTGCCTTTCTAAAGTTTTTGAATCAATCCTTAATAGGAAGATTCTTAAACACCCTCTTCTAGCAATCTTCTTTCAGATTGTCAATATGGGTTCCGCAAGGGACACTCTACTAGTGATCTTAGGAATTTGTAAAACTCTTAAAATATGTATTTAAAGTTGTTTGTACTTGTAAATCCCAGGATCGTGAGAAAGCCCCAAAAACATTCTGGTTGGAGGCGTAAACCCAGCTGGGAAACCATGATCGAGACGAAACAAGAAAGTGTGCAAGAAGACTGGAGAGTCTTTAAGGACTGACGGTACAAATTGCTAACGTTTCAAACACACGCATTCATAACTTAACCCTACAAAAAATTCAGGACTTAAAGGGTTAAGACTCGCGTTGCTGTTAGCAGGTGTCCTGTGTTCGTGCTCATATTGCTGAATATTGCATGGATTATTCTATTCACCCGGCTTCTAACTATTATCAACGTGTGCAGCAATGTCTCACCGTGCTAGTGATAGTGATGAAAAATCAATGGAATCATTTTGTGCCAGAAATCGCACCCAAAGTTCGGCATAATAAGAAAATCCAAAAATTAAAAAAATATATATATATAAAATATAAAATATGAAATCTATTCCAAAAATTCATCAACATCTTCATTAGCATACTTAGAACTCTAATTTAGCAAAAAATGAACGTTCTAGCTCAATTAATAACAGATACTTTTGCCAGAATATTGCTGAACTTTGAGGGCGATTTCTGGCGAATTTTAATTTTGGCGCTTAGATACCTTAAGACGCGGGACCCCTCATATATTGTTTTATAGTTGTTTTTTTCCTTGTTTCATACCTGTGACTTAAGTATATAGTAATATATTTTTGTTAACGTGTTTCATATCCGATTGTAACTTATATGAGGGTCAAGTAATGACCGTAAGTTTGCCAATGACATTATGTAAACAAAACAAACATTGTGTTGGGACTCGCGACGCCCTCATCAAGGAACTAAACTACCCAGTAGGCCTTAGAGTATCGTTCCCACTGGTCGTAGTAAACTAATTTAATTATAGTGATAATGAAATCGGTGCTTATGAAAAGGTAGGCCCAAAGCTGAAACAGGACCTTGGTTAACATCCCGCAAACTTAAGGCCTACTCTCGTATGAGATAAGCTTGCCTTAGGTGCCTTAGTGACTCCGAGACGATAAAACTCTTCCATGTATGCTGATAGACCTAACCCAGCTCAGCTTAAGAATTGTATTAAAAATACATAGCTCTAGCAATTCTGTAATCATAATAACTCGATTAAGGTCCTCGTTATTATTTCATAGATCTAAGAGTTTGATCCATAAAATTTGTGGGGGACACTCAACACTAGTATATGATTTCTATGTGTGCATAGCATAATTGTAAAGCTAGTTTTTCTATTCTCTTCTCTATAAAATTTCGTTGGCTACTTTTCCAGGGTCAAGGTACTTTCTTCAACCTTTTTCCGTACCCGTCTATAGCGGGGAGGGTAGTAATTAAAAAATGCCCTAGTTTAATAACATGAACCTCCCTGAGTGGACCGAAAAGTCTTTGAAGCTTCCTCTTGTCCTTGTAACTCCTTGTAACACTCCGTATTCTACCTTTCCCAGTAGTTGAATTCTTTCAGTGGTTGAGTTCTTGGCCATGAAATTTCTTTAAATTTTTCCAGGTTATCAATTTCGTTTTTTTTTTATATGGGGACGTCAAGACTGAGTAGTATTCAAATTTTGATACGATCAGTGTTTTTAGCAGGGCAATCATTACTTTCTTGTCCTTTCTTTAAAGGTTTTCAGTAGCTGTCCGTAACTACTTTTTTGCTTTGTTTATCTCTATCTACTGCAATGTTGTGCTTCAAATTTCGCATCGTCAATCATTATAACACCTAAATCTACTGCTTTCTTGCTTCTTTGAATTTCCTGTCTATCTGGGGCATAATATGCTCTCTATTTTAATAATAATAATAATAATAATAATAATATATTATTATTAATATTTATTCAGAAAGAACGCATTACATAAGATATACATTATATCCATACTGGTTTACACACTGTTGGGATTAACATTTAACTTTTGTAGTTTAATTACATGATTCTTTTTTTTAATTGAATTGAATAACCTTCATTAATAATAAAATACAGTAAATACATTGATTTTACAATTTACAATGATATGAATAATTGTGAAGCTGGGATATTTATTTTATTTAATTTGGCATTTAAGCTTTAGGCTTTACTAGGCTCTTATTAAAAATAAGCTAGCTAGCGGCTTTACTGAGCACAAGAATTACTGGGCTGAGAATCTTATCTGAATATGCCGTTGGGAAGCATGACAACTTTTCAGGTAAAAGTCTTTGAGATTCATTTCTATTTTTACATTGGAAAATGTCAAATATAAATAGAATTTCTGGAAAATAAAATAATGTTGCATTTAGTTAACTCTGTTATTACAAATGAAAATTTAAATAATCTTTGAAATAATAGAAAATAATAGAAAAGAAAAATGGTGAACATTATAACTCATGATACATCTTAAAATTATAAAGATACAGATGAGTGAGGCATATTAATAAAATGATATTATAACTATGGCGTAATATATTGGAAACTTTTAACATATAATTTATATGGTTTATGATTGCACCCATTTAAGATTGCGAATTTTGCATACACCGTGTGGGCCAAAAAAACTATTACCCAACTTTTGAAAAAATATTGTGGCTCACCCTTTATATTGATCTTACTGCTGAGGCCGTATGTTGTGCCCATACTTTTACGCTTTCAAACGCTGGCTTTGAATGTAGATTCAACGCCCCAGGAGTAGAGGTACAGGCTCACAACTGGAGGGAGGTATCAGAATAAGGTGCTCAATTGAAAGGCGGTCAAAGTCAGCAACTGATGCTTTCAGATGACAGTCAGTTTCTCCATAAATAATTAATTTTCCTAATTTTTACATAAAATAATTAATTTATTTCCTTTTTCATTACAGACCATCATTCTGCTATAGTTGGTGAACAAGTTATAACATAATGAAATACTCTTTGGAAGATGAAGCATTGATATTGAACCTGCGTAAGGAGAAACACTGGGGTATAAAACGAATGAAGGAAGAGTTTCCAAATAAACGATGGACGATACCTGGACTTCAACATCTCGTAAAGAAAATCGATATCACAGGGTCGACCAAACGAAAAGAAGGCAGTGGAAGGCCATAAACATCACATACTGAGGAAAATATTGGCACGGTTTCATCCATGATATGCAATCAAGAAGAACGGTCCAACACCCACAAGTCCGTTAGAGAAATTTTAAAAACTACTGGTATTTCTCGCTCTAGTGTTCGTTATATAATAAAAGATGATCTGGGTCTTAAATGTTTTAAAAGAATCGAAGTTCATAAGCTCTCTACATCAAATAAGCAAGCAAGAGTTGGAAAATGTCGTGCTCTGTTAGATCGATTCCCAGACAGAGAAGTGTCGAAAATATGGTTCAGCGACGAGAAGACCTTTACGGTTGCTTCAACAATAAACACACAAAATGACCGAGTTTATGGAAGACAGGACAAAAAATCTACCAGTCTAGATCGACTTTGCAGAGAACGTCCGCATTTTTTCATCTTTATTTCAAAGTTAGGGAAGTCAGAGATTGTTTTTCTTGATCAAAATGCCAAAATCACTGCTGCTTATAACCAAGAAAAAATCCTTGATGCGGTACTGCCGTCGATAAGGGAGAAGTCAAGGTTGCAAGCGTGTATTGATAATGGAGGAGGGCACATTCCGCATAATCTTTGACTCAATTAGGTAACTGTATAGAAACAAAATTTTTCTACCCGTGTCTATATAACAGCGAATTACAAAATAATGGTTACAGTTAGCAAACATCCAACTTCACCACGAGATAGACCATGAAATTCTACATAGGATACATATATTGATTGTACAAATAATATTTGATAAAGGTAAAATTATATTGTTCAAAATCAGGTAATAGTTTTTTTTGGCGCACCCTGTATAAATAATTGGTGATTTTCGTTGTTTAGTAATATTTGCAAATTGAAATATATATGCAAATATACTCACATACATTAGTAGGAGTTTATAAATATTTCTTTAGTGAGTTGCGAAACGATATTAGTGATGGTGCTTGTCTGGCTTTTATGGGCATAGCGTTCCAGATATCTGCCCCTTTTTAGGAGAGAGCATTTCCTGCAAGTTGCATGGAATAATGGTTTATGTATGAAATCATTGGGAAGCCTTGTATTATGATTATGGTTGATCTGATTGGGGGTAATCGCCCTATGAATGGGAGAAAAATAGTTTCTATTATTAGCAAGTTTGTATATACTGATATCGACAGTAAGTTTATACAGGTCATTTTGTTTTAGCATATTTAAGTTTCTGAACATTGGAGAGGTATGAGATCGTCTGTCCTCATTGTCTGATAGAGTTTGTAAACATTTTTTACGGATTACTTCTAGCTGATACAGTGCTGATACTTCCATATTGCAAGTGTGGCTGGATAAATGGGTAATATAGTGTGAGGAGAGCATTTTGGGGAATTATTTTTTTTTAGCTTAAATATTATGTAGAGAAATCTGGACATTTTTTATTTGATATGTTGTGTGCCTTTAGAAATTTAATTTTTCATCTAACTTGATGCCAAGAACTTCAACTCCATTTACTTTTGCAAGAGGAGTGTTTCCATTTATTAATGGTGTGTGCACGATTGCAATTTTTTTTAGTTAGATTATATATAATGATTTTGTTAAGTTCAGTAAAAGCTTATTTGCACACATCCATTTATAGACATGATTTAATTGGCTGTTCACTTCGTTCATTAGGTAATTGATATCTGGTGTGTAGAATGAGTGTTGTATCATCTGCATATTGAATACAGTCTAATGTTGTTGATAGATAAAAATCATTTACATGTATTAAGAAGAGTAAGAGTCTAAGGATTGATCCTTGTGGAGCCCCATTTTCCAATATAGCATATTCTGATGAAATGTCATTTACTTTAACATACTGGTGACGATTAGAAAGATATGACTTAAAGTAATTTAGCATATTTCCCCTTATGCCATATGTGTTTAATTTGTCTAGTAAGATATCATGTGAGAGCGTATCAAAGGTTTTCGACAGGTCAAGGAAAACTAAGATTGTGCGTCTTTTGTAGTTCAGGTTTTTATAGATATTTTCTAATAGCATGTTAATGGCGTCTTCTGTGGTGTGGCCTTCTCCAAACCCAAACTGTGTTTTTATTAGGATGTCGTATTTAGCTAAGAATTTGATTAGTCTGTTCAATACGATTCTTTCAAATACTTTACTCAGAGTTGGTAAGACGGAGACTGGTCGGTAATTTTAGTTCCTCATTTCTTCCATATCGCAAGAACTGAAATTTCTCGGTGTTAAAATTCCTGTTGTTGTCTTCTGACTATCTGCATATTCTGTTTGTATCCCTCTGTGGGGCCTCCAACTATTCTGCGGTTCTGATTTTTCTGCTGAGTTTTGTATCGTCCGCAAAGGATGTTACTACACTATTGTGGGATACTTCATTTTCTATGTCTGTTATTATGATAATGAACAGATTATGGGATTAATACTGTTCCTCGTACAGTGGCGCAACCAGGGGGTCCCGTGGCCCAAGGACCCCCCCTCAACAAAAGGTTTTGCTTACACATTAACAGAGTCAACAGAAATGATATTATAGATAAGCAATCGAGAAAATTGTAAAGACTGTATAACACCAGTGAGGCTGTTTCAGTACAGCTGGAGAAGAATGGCTTGGCTGACGTAATCTATTTGACTGTTGTATAGTCAGTGCTAGACAAATCAGCAGCGTTTAGAAATTTAGCGTCAGTGTCTGGTGTGTATCATCTAGGAAGTTCTGGCGACATTTGCGTCTTAATAATTAACACGCTTTGAATCTCCCTCTGCATGGACTTTTAGTTAGTGATTTAATATCGGGACTTTTCTCTAGGAAATCCTGGTTGCGCGCCTGTCCTTGTGGTGTGAGCTGCGTACTTCCAATTCTGATGATGATATACTTTGGATTTTTACGACTTGCTGACGTTCTCTGAGGAAGTTGTAGATCCATTTTCCCACTTTGCCTATTATTCCCATACGTTTCATTTTGTGTACTATTATAACATGATCACACTTGAACGGTTTACCTCGTTAACCTCGTTTAATTCCCGTGTGTTGGTCTCTCTTCACACGAAGGTCAAGCTGGTGGCTCCGGCTCTAGGCCTGGCTTGGTGGAGGAGCGAGTTGCTCTCTTGCGCTCTCCATTACACATAGCCCTTAGCAAAGTGTGTATATATATATATATATATATATATATATATACATATACACACACACACACACACGAGTGTGTATATATATATATATATATATAGTATTAAAGCATCCCGTAGCTCGACTCGATCAGTTCGGGCATCGCTCGGCAATGCTGAGACTCTTCTGAGTTGTGGGTTCGAATCCCAGTTCTATTCAGAGGTGGGCAGATTGTCTTTTCTGTATCTTACTCGCGGGCAAGGCGGGCGGGCCAGCCACAACCCACATGTCGAATCCTAAACATTTTGTTCACCCAAACAAAGTAACCTAACCAGATCTACCCTAACCTAGTGTAAGCGAATTGTGTCTGCATAATCTAACCTAATCTAGCCTAAATTAATCAAACCTAAACACGCAGTTATACCAAACCTTTATTTAGAAAAAGAACGAATATATATAATATATATATATTATATATATATATATATATACAGGGCGTCCCAAAAAATGTAATACACACTTTAAATAATTATAAAGGCAGTGTTATTAAATACATTTCATTTTCAAAATGTAATAGAATCTACAGACATTATTTAATTGTTTTGTCAACGCCTGTTTTTCAAACTGACGTCCGTTCTGGTCCAGGCACTGCTGATAACGCGATAACGCGAAGCAATGGAATCGCAAACATCACGAAACATTTCGTTTGGTATTTGTGTGCATTCTTGTTCAATGGCTGCTCTCAATTCAGCGACTGTTGCAGGTTTTATAGCGTAGACTTTGTCTTTTAAGTATCCCCATAAAAAAAAGTCTAGTGGTGTGAGGTCTGGTGAACGCGGAGGGTATTCTACGAAACCCCTTCGTCCAATCCACATCCACATCGTGCCAAGTACCACTCGCAATACTCCACTCTTCGGTCCGGATCATCATCTTCATTAATAGCATGGACTAATCTTGGAATGTAACTTTTCCATTGACAGCGCTTCAAAATGCGTTGGACAGACGATTCTGAAATTCCTACCTCACGACTCGCTTGCCGCACAGATTTTCTTGGACTTTGGTGATACGTTTCCAGTACTCTTTCTTGCTTTGTGGGGCTTGTCGATGTCCGTGGTCTTCCGGAACGCTTCTTGTGGACATTCTGAACAGTTCCATCGGCTTCAAACTTATCTCTAATTCGAGTGATGGTAAGTCGCGTTGGTGGATCTGTTTGAAACTCCCTCCTAAACTGTCTTTGCACTTCAACTGCGTTTTCACACTTCCAGTGGCATTTTAGAATGAATTTCCTTTGTTCAAAGCTTAGTCTGACTGCCATTATTAATTCTAATGGGTTTAACTTGGAAAAAGAGAAACATCAATTGAGCTATCAGCTGTTAAAGTGTGTATACATTTTTTTGGGACGCCCTGTATATATATATATAAAGTAGTTTCAGAGACACTAAAATTAGAATAAAATCTTTATCGATAGCATTCAGAGGAAAAATTTACCCTTTAATTTGATTTGGTTCGCCGGTTGTAAGATTTGCCTTTTAAAAGGTCCCAACACTGCATTTATATTGGCATTACGTTGAATTACATCCGTTTTATTACTCATTACAGGAGTTTATTTCGACGGTCGTCCGGCGATTGTACGAGTCGTCCGGGTCGTCTGAAACTACTAAGTATTCTAAATTAACCATTTCCAAATTAACGGGCCGTTAATTTTAACCCCGGGAGTTAATTTAGAAATGGTTAATTTAGAATGCTTAGTAGTCTCAGACGACCCGGACGACCGTTAAATTAAACCCCTGCATTATCCCACACCGTATTTTACATTTATTCATAACGACTTTTTAGCTGAGCAAACTACAAGTCTGAGTATAATTCATTCTTTTAGTATTAATATTCTCTGCCAGCCTTTCAGGAACTTGGCATTAATACATACAACTTGACTCAGACGATAATGACGAAAGCACTTCATACAGCTTTTCCTATTTCTTGTGAAGTATAATTTAATTTTTAAGAGAGGTTATGCATAAAATGGTTGCTTCTTCGAATTAAGTGAAGAAATCCTGGTAAATTCCTAGTTTAGCAGAGTCAATTTATTGGCGCCAAAATTTAAAAATTTCTACGACCTATTTTTTGTTTACATTCGCGCGGATGAATATTTTAGACTCGATATGAAGAAGCGCCATTTTAGTTATTAAGTCGTAAAAATATATCGAGAAATTGTGTTGAATTTTTTAATTATGATTTTAAAATATTCAACCGTAGGAATGTAACCAAAAGATAGGTCGTAGAATTAAGGCGCATTTTCGCGTTCACGTAAACCTAACTAAACCTAACCTACGTTAACCAAATCAAATCAAATCAAATCAAATCAAACCAAACCAAACCTAACCTAACCAAATCCCCCAAACACCCACTGACCCTGTTGTACTTTGACTACGTTGTACTGTACTTTCTTTTTCCAAATTTCGCCTCATCAACTTCAACAGTTTTATACTTTCAGCACCAACTTTCTTTGAGTTATCAAATGTGTAGCTTATACAAACTTCTCGGCAAAAACTGCCCCGGTCCGTAAAAGTTTGACAAGTTATATTTACAGTAAGTTATACTTGACAATATTTAATTTAAATTCAGAATAAAGGAAATACCTTATCTTATAAAAATTTAAATTTTGTAAGGTGACGTTGCTTAAATCTACAGGGTGGCCACACATTCTCTTTGCATGAAAAACAAGAGCAACATACAGATATACTGTAATTTCACTGCAAAGGGGCTTTGTGGCCACTCTGTACAAATAATAATTTTAAATTTGTTTTTTAACTTATTTCTCTTATTGCAATGGCAAACTTTAGGATCAATTGAAGATCAGGGCCCTCAGTCTTCTCCAGTTAGCCTTATAACTGCAGTGGCGGCTCGTCGGTAGGCACTGCGGAACTGCAGTACCCCTAAATTTTTTATTTACAATTGAAATAATCAAGAACAATATAAGGATGAGCTCACTGAGTAACTTTTTCAATAACTTTTGAAACTTTTATTCATTGCTCAAAGCTCATCCTTTTATTTCAGTAATTATTTCAACCCATTCTTAGAGACAGCACCCCTAGAATTTTTAGTCACGAGCCGCCACTGCTTATAAGGCTAACTAACGAAAATATCACGACCTAACCTAACCAATCGTAAGATCAACTGTACGCCCTTGACGAATGTTTAGGTTAGGTCGTGATATTTTCGTTAGTTAGCCTTATAAAACTAAATAACGAAGGCTGGGGGCCCTGATCTTCAGGTGATCCCATAAGTTTATTTTAGATAAAATAATATGCATCAAGTGTAATATTATGAAAATCAACTTCAAAAGTAAAGTTTGGATCACCTGAAGATCAGGGCCCCAGCCTTCTTTAGTTAGCTTTATAAGGCTAACTAACGAAAATATCACGACCTAACCTAAACATTCGTCAAGGGCGTACAGTTGATCTTACGATTGGTTAGGTTAGGTCGTGATATTTTCGTTAGTTAGCCTTATAAGCAGTGGCGGCTCGTGACTAAAAATTCTAGGGGTGCTGTCTCTAAGAATGGGTTGAAATTATTATTATTATACAGAGCTGGGCACTTGCGGCATATTGCGGTACTGCGGTACTGCTGCACTACCAAACCGGTACCAAACCGGTACGCGGAAATTTGAATGCGGTAGCGGTACTGCGGTACTTTCAGCGATCCTTTGCGGTACTGCGTTATGGGGGCCCGGGGTGGTAGTGCGGTGGTACCGCAAGTACCGCAGTACCGCAAAATATGCCGCAAATGCCCAGCTCTGCTACCAAACTACCAAACCGGTACCAAACCGGTACGCGGAAATTTGAATGCGGTAGCGGTACTGCGGTACTGCGTTATGCGGTCCCGGTTTGGTAGTTTGGTAGTACCGCAGTACCGCAGTACCGCAAAATATGCCGCAAGTGCCCAGCTAATGAAATAATTACTGAAATAAAAGGATGAGCTTTGAGCAATGAATAAAAGTTTCAAAAGTTATTGAAAAAGTTATTCAGTGAGCTCATCCTTATATTGTTCTTGATTATTTCAATTGTACGCCCTTGACGATTGGTTAGGTTAAGTAGTGATATTTTTGTTAGTTAGCCTTATAAGGCTAACTAAAGAAGGCTGGGGGCCCTGAACTTCAGGTGATCCAATTTATGTTCATTCAAAATTATTATTAAATCATCTTGAGTATCATAAAATCATTCACAAATCGTAGCTAAACTTAAATCACAATTTTCACACGAAGAAATAGCACCCATTAGCGACAAAGGTTGTAGATAAACTGCCTTTTGAAAGTAATTAAAAGTATTTGTTGACAAAGTAGCCTCATTACATCTTCAGCGAAGTAAAGTAAGATGTACATATTCAGAGGAAAGATTGTAACGAGTGTAAACGTATGTTTTTTATTAATGATTTGTTTTGTTTCCATCAGATTAATGGTACGTGTAGAAAGATAAAGATATGTGAATGTGGAATGTATAATACGATGGATAGCTGGGGTCATTTCACCCATAAATGTGATGAAATTCATTGTTCTACGTGTCATGAGATACATAAGACGGATGGGGTAAACCGTGTATATTATACAAAAGACGCCAAACCATAAAATAAACTGTGTTCCTGTATACTATGACATAGAAACATACACTAACCCTCCCGCATTTACTCGGGAGCCAGACCATCTGTGACGAATGTATGAATGTTCAGTGTGATGAATGTTTCAAATGTGGTAAACGGACCAATATTTTTAAGACGAGTGTAACAGATTCACCCGTGGATATACAACGGAAGATGCCATAAACATGCTATTAGAAAATGTGTATTGGAACTTAAATAGCAAAAAACACACTGCCTTCATCTTCCTCGACTTGTCAAAAGTATTTGATACACTTTCGCATGAAATCTTATTGAATAAGCGTCACATATATGGAATAAGAAGAAATATCGTCAATTGGTTTAAATCATATTTATCAAATCGCCATCAGTACATCAGATTAAAAGACAATTTATCTGACAAGGCAATGCTAACTAGTGGAGTCCCACAAAGATCTATTCTTGGGCCATTACTACTGTAATTCACGTCAATGATTTTCATTTTTCTACCACATTAAATTGCGTACGATACGCAGATGATACCACACTTACTTCTTCCCATCATAAAGCAGACTTTCTGATTAATGAAACGAACAGGCAAATAGAAAATGTGTATAAATGGATGTGTGCTAATAAACTTTTATTGAACGTGACAAAGTCATCTTATATGATTATTACCACAAAACATATTAATACAAACTGTCAAATAAAAATTGGGAAGATTACTCTTGCAAGGGTGAATGAGGTTAAAGTACTTGGCATTAATTTAGATAAAATAATAAATTTCAAAAGTCAAGTATAACATATCAAATCCAAAATATCAAGATTTCTCTTCATATTATTTAAACTAAAAAAAAGACCCTTCCCCAAAACGCATTCCTTAATCTATATTATTCCTCCATCCATCCACATTTATTATATTGCATTACAGCATGGGGTAGCTCCAAAAAATATATATAACATCCTTTGGAAATAATTTATAAAAAATGTTTGCGAACTCTCCCGAATAAATGACAACAGACAAAATCACTTCCCCAATGTTTAAAGAGTAAAATATTTTAAAACTAAATGACTTATACATATTCAACGTTGCTGTTAATATGTTCAAAGTTATCAACAAAACTCGACATACATCTTCCATTCAAAGAGCAATTCACCCCCCGTCAATACAGTATTATTATTTTTGTTGTCATTATTACTGTAACTATTACTTGCCACGTTCACTATTTTATGTAATATTTTCTACTAAATATACAATAAATCATTTAACGCATAATTCGGCAAAGTTTGTACGCAGTTTCTTTATAAGGAGCTGCTTGAACATGAGTCATCAGCAATGTTCACGGGTGATCCTTTGAAAAGAGGAAATAAACTTATAGCCTACAGATGCAGATAAGGTAATATACAGCTGAAATACACATTACACTTCATATCTTCTAAGTTAGTTAAACTACCCAAGGTGATTGCGGTGGATGCTGAGGTATCAAAAGGATATTTTCCGTACACTTTTCTCTCGCGCGACACTTTAACTTACGTTGGACTGGCACCCCTGAAACACAACTTTATAAAAGTATGAAGCGCGAACCAGAAGACTGTGATCGTTATTACATCAGTTTCAACGAGGATAATCCCTACAACATAGCGGGTGAATGTGAACGTTATTGTGCGAATGATGTACGTGTACTTAAAATCTGCTTTCAAACCTTTAGAAGCATGTATATTACCTGTTCAATTGCGACTCGCTACAGGCCGCAACCACAATGCTTCACTGTGTTCAAAAACAGTTTCATGCTAAAGGATTCACTTGCTATCATACCACGAAACAATCCACGCAGTTACAGCTACAAGGCCCTTTACTGGCTCACATACATGCAGCACCAGACAGGTGTATACATAAAACACGATCGTAATACGGGAGAAGTGGCTATCAAGGTCAAGGCCGTACTCTCTGGGCCGATGGGATAAGTGAGGATCCCTGCACCGGAGAGAAGACGGTGTACTCCTTCAACGGCTGTGAATGGCATGGATGCCCGCGTCGTGAGAGTGGTACTACAGGTATCTTACACTGAAGACACCTCACTGGTAGTCGGCATGGACCTGTACTCGCGATACCGTAACAAAATAAGGGCCATCAAACACACAATAGTAGTGGACCTCTCAAGTGTAGTAATAGTTTGTTTGGAGGTCGTACAAATGCATTCAAACTATACTTTCCACCTACGGAGGGTGTAAGGATTTATTACTTGGACTTGATCGTTGCACCCCTACGTGATGAAAAACAATCCATATCCTGTAAGTGTACCTGAAAAACTCTCAGACAATTTAAACGAGAACTATTTTGGCTTATCCTTCTTTGACGTTCTTCCTCCTCGCGATTTATGGATGCCCATCTTGACCGTTGTCATTGATCATAATCTCATAATGTTTCCCCCGTGTGTCAAGTGCGTAGAGGAGAACAACGGGAGTGTTACCATACAGTTAATCAATGAAAATTCCGCGGTGTTCTTACAAGTCCCAAGTTGGACCTAGCCGTTCGTGTGTGAAGGTTCAAGAAGTTCAGTAATCTCTTCATGCCTTATATACACTTTTTTGAATGATAAAGTTGAAGCATCAGGGTATCCACTGGGTGTTGAGACCGATAATGAGAAAATGGTATATATGTATATAGCGTTACCATGACCGTGAGGGTATACAACTTGAGCGGAAGTACATTAGAGGAACGAAAGTGTCCTGCAATACTGTACCTAACGAAAACGCTTCCAAATATCCGAGACCTACGATACTCTCACCATTGGTTACCTAGTTAGTGATTAAGTGGTGTACATATTTTCAATTAATTTGTTGATAATGTTTTTTACTATTTATTTATTTACCTCTTATTATTATTATTATTGTTAAATGTTTATTTATTTGTAAGTATTTATTTAATTCGTGTACTTTAAATAAATTATTTTACGCACTTAAATTATGTTTCATTTTCTTTCATCCTTTGAATGAAAAGGTGTGTGTGTGTGTGTGTGTGTGTGTGTGTGTGTCCTGCCCGTACATGATGGCTAATTCTGTGTTAAATAAAGCTTCTGTAGTAATGAAAATATATATATATGGGATGAATTTCACAATTAAACACGTGAAATGAATGAATGATGCAAACCCATAAGGAAAAAGAAAAATTGTTCCAAGGCCTTTCGTGTATTCAGAAATCCCTGACGAGGTGTACTTCTGAATGCACGAAAGGCATTGGAATCATTTTTCTTTTTCCTTGTGGGTTTGCATCATATTATATATATATATATATATATATATATATTGTACATACACCTAGTTCCTCGTTAACCTCGTTTAGGTCTCTCTTCACACGAAGGTCAAACCGGTGGCCCTGCCATTAGGCCTGGCTTGGTGGAGGAGCCAGTTGCTCTCTTGCGCTCTCCACCGCACATAGCCAGGTACACCCGGTTCATCTGGTACTGTCCTGAGCCAGGCATCTAGTCTTCTCTTGAAGACCAACTTTGACCCCTGTAACGTTTCTGAGGTCCTTTGGAAGCTGGTTAAAAAATCTTGGCCCCCCCCATGACAACCAAGCTATTTTCCTTCAGTGTTGAAGAGGTCCCTTGTCGGGCCTTTAATTTTGGAACACTACACATTCTGCCTTTCCTATTTTCCAGCGTTGTTTGGATGGAAATTGGGTTTAATTGAGGTTTAGTATCAGTTTTTCGATCATTTTCTATATGTAGATTATGGTGTACCCCTCTCTTTTTCTTTCCAGGGTACAGATTTAGTTTACGTAATATTTCCCAGTTGTTGAGTTCTTTGCAGTCATTAATCTTGGCTGTGAAATGTCTCTGCGTTTCTTCTGGTTTATTAATTTCTTCCTTTTTATATGGGGACATTAAAACTGAGCAGTATTCAAGTTTTGGTATGATCAGTATTCTCAGCAGGGGAATCATTACTATATTGTCCCTTCCTTTGAACGTTCTTATTACCTGTCCCACGACTCTTCTTTGCTTTGTTTATCGCTATCTGGTTTTGTGTCTCGAATATGGCATCATCGGTCGACTGCTTTCGTGCTTCTCTGAATTTCCTGTCTGTCTGGAGCATAATATGCAGTCTGTTTAAGTTTCTCATTTCTACCTTATCTCAAGAGCTGAAATCTCTCGGTGTTAAATGTCATGTTTTTGTCTTCTGACTATTTGTATATTTTGTTCGTGTCCCTCTGCAAGGCCTCCACCTCATTTGCATTACTGATTTTTCTGCTGATCTTTGTATCGTCTGCAAAGGATGTTACTATACTGTCCCTGTTTACTCCACTGTCTATGTCTGTTAGCATGATAATGAACAGGAGTGGAGCCAGTACTGTACCTTGTGGTGCTGAGCTGCGTACTTCTGATTCTGATGATGATATACCTTGAATTTTGACCACCTGTAGACGTTCTCTGAGGAAGTTGTAGATCCATTTCCCCACTTTGCCTGTTATTCCCATATGTTTCATTTTATATGCTATTATACCATGATCACATTCATCAAAAGCGTTAGCAAAATCCATGTATATGACATCATAGTTTTCATTGCCTTCCAGTGCATCTAGGATATTGTTATAGTGCTCTATAAGTTGTGATTGGTATGATCTTCCTGATCGGAATCTGTGCTGATTTTCGTTGAAGCTTTCCAATGTCTCCAAGAAGTCATAGATTTTCTCTCTGACTATTCTTTCAAATATTTTGCTGAGGTGGGACGTCAATGACACTGATCTGATTTTTTCCAATTTATGGTCTTGGAGTTTAAGTTAAAAGCCCCAAATTTGTTTCTTCCGTATCTGTATTGGCTTTTAATGTTATCGCCATATTTGTTGATATCTCGATTATGTTTGGTCTGAGATAATAGTTGGCGTTATTTTTATATCGGCAATCAAGTTCGTGTTATTCGTGAATATCAAATCTAGGCAATTATTTTTGCTGGTATTTTCTGTTATCTCCTGTGTCAGCATAAACTCGTTTGTGAGAGTCATCAACATTTTTGCTTGTTCCTGGTCTTCTCTTGTGCCCCCCTTATTTTGGTGTATAAGTATATTCCTACCCAGGGCCGTTTCTAACATTTTTAGAGCTCTAGACAAGATTTTTTTGGGGACCCCCAACCCCATTAGCTGATCATTTGCCAGATATGCATCAGACCATCTGCCTTATATACGTATATTGTGATATATATATACATATATATATATCGGGTCCGCAAAAAAAAAAAGGAGCATGACGAAAATTGCTCTCACGCCCGCATTTTTTGCCGGACCCTTAAATGTTATATATCTAGCTAAAGATAAAAGAGCCCAGAGTTGTATAAAACAAATTTCATCAAAATCGGTCATAAAATAAAGATTTTATGGCCACAAACGTGCAATGACTAAAAAAAGTGAATTTCCGCGTAAAAATTTAATGTTTTTCTCATTTTAAATTATTGTTTTCAGATGCCTAAATAATTTTAATCAATAAAAATGATAATATGCCCTTTTCTAAAGAAGATAAAATATTAATAAAACATTATAGACTTGATAAAAATTATGGCGCAATAAAATTATTACAAGGGTCCGCAAAAAAAGAAGAAGCATGACGAAAATGTTTACTGTACATTTATTTTTACACATAATGACAAATAACTTATTTTAGGCAAATAAGCAACAAATAAACTAAGTTAGTACCAAATTTAATGTCAATACGTCAAAAATTAAAGAAAATATAAAAGTTTTACTACAACATGTCATATAATTTTACAATTTCCAAAGAAAACGAAATTATAAGACTAAAAAAATTGTTCGATATGTAATAATTTGTAATAATATGTAATAATTACTCTTGTAATAATTTTATTGCGCCATAATTTTTATCAAGTCTATAATGTTTTATTAATATTTTATCTTCTTTAGAAACGGGCATATTATCATTTTTATTGATTAAAATTATTTAGGCATCTGAAAACAATAATTTAAAATGAGAAGAACATTAAATTTTTACGCGGAAATTCACTTTTTTAGTCATTGCACGTTTGTGGCCATAAAATCTTTATTTTATGACCGAATTTGATGAAATTTGTTTTATACAACTCTGGGCTCTTTTATCTTTAGCTAGATATATAACATTTAAGGGTCCGGCAAAAAATCCGGGCGTGAGAGCAATTTTCGTCATGCTCCTTTTTATTTGCGGACCCTCTATATATATAATATATATATATATATATATATATATATATACATATATATGAAAAGCCCCACGTGCCATGCACAAAGTCCTTAACTTTTCCATCCATGAGGCAACGCGATCATGCTGGGTTCTTTTGCATATATATACAGGGCTATTAAAAATGATTCACCTGATTTCAAATGAGAATATTTTTTAATGTTACAAATACAGAGTGATTTGTGATACATCAACCAAAAGAAAAACTGTCTAAATTTTGTCTCTCACCTCATAAATGCTCTATGTGACTTCCCTAGTTACACGAGCAACGTCGACACGATAGTCGAATTCCTCCCATACTCGCTCCAGCATGTCCGTTGTCACTGACTCTACGGCAGTAACAATGCGAGTTCGGAGCTCATATGTGTTTCCTCGAACTGCCGATACCACCGACGGATGCTCTGAGCACCCGGTGGATCTGTTCTGTAACGTCGACGAAACTCACGCTGCACTGTGACTACCGATTTACAGCTCAAAAACTGCAACACACAAACGCCTTCTGCTGTGCGGACGCCATTTTTACACTGACTGTTTGTTGCTAGGCTAGGCCACGGCGTGACTTTGGAGCCCTCTCGCGGTGATCTTGTAAAACTCGAAGATTTCCTGTTTCATGTGGTGTATGCCCAGTTGATGCACGGTGATAGGTACGGAAGTATTCTCAGTTGAAATCGGATGCATCATTTTGAATAGCCCTGTATAATATATATATATATATATATATATATATATATATATATATGGGGGAGAAAGAGAGAGAGAGAGAGAGGCATAAATAGGACAGAAAGCGAAATGGTGACTAACTTTTTAATTATTTTAAAGAATATACTTATAAAAGATTTAGGAAAAAGATTTAAGTTATAGTCACTGGTGATTTAAAAGTGGCGAAACAAAGTACAGCAGCGGTCAATAAAGCGAACAAAGTGCTAGTTTTTACAGCTCGAAATTTTGAGTACAAATCGCGTGATATTATTGTTCCTCTTTATAAATCATTAGTTAGACCCCATCTGGAGTACGCGATCCAATTTTAGAATCCGTATATGCGAAAAGATATAGACAAAATCGAAAGAGTTCAAAGACGAGCAACTAAGATGATTCCGTCGCTTAGGTCGAAGTCGTACGAGGAGAGGCTTGAAGAGTTAAAATTGACTACACTCGAGACTAGGAGGCTAAGGGGTGATCTAATCCAGGTTTTTAAAATTATGAATGGGTTCGATAACGTAGATAGAGATAGCTTTTTCGAAATATCTCAATATATCAGGTTGTAACATAAATTCTGCTCGATTAGAAAATGGACGATAGATAATAGAATAACCTCAAAATAATGTGAAATAGTTTTAGAAATGTTGCAAAATACACGCGGTGACAGGTTCGCTCATGTTTTATCACGATACAGAATGATGCAGAATGACTTAGGCTAGTGTAGGCTTAGGCTAGTGTAGGATTAGGCTAATGAATATTTTCTCCGCATGATTTGTCACAAGCGAATCTTCAACATCGAATCGATATTTGCACATCATTGCATTCTCGGCAACTGCAGGCACCGTTTTTGAATCGGATCGCCACTGGAGATGAAAAATGGGTCTTCTATAACAATATTAAGGGTCGACATCAGTAACTTAGCCGTGAAACAAGGCCTGAACCTCAGCCAAGGAATGGACCCCATCCAAAGAAAATTTTGCTATGCGTTTGGTGGGATATGCAAGGAATTATTCATTTTGAGCTTCTGCCAGATAACCAATCAATCACAGCTGAAGTCTACTGCCAACAACTCCAACGATTGAAGATGGCATTACAAGAAAAAAGCGTAAATTAATTAATCGCAGAGGTGTTCTATTCCACCAGGATAACGCGCGCCCTCACACTGCTCGAATCACCACTGCCCAATTGGAGGTATTTGGTTGAGAAAAAATGCCTCATCCACCTTATTCTCCGGACATCGCACCTTCAGACTACCATTTATTCAGAAGTCTGCAACGCCACCTAGATGGACAAAAGTTGCAATCCAGGGAAGCTATCGAAAACGAAGTGATCGCTTTTTTTAACTCGAAACCAAGGGATTTCTTCGAACGTGGCATAAAAAACTTTTCTACAGGTGGGAGGAGGTTATAGAAAAAGAAGGGAATTATATTGATGATTAATTTGTGATTATGTTATTTAATTTTTGTTGTGGATAAACTAAAAATTCGAGCAAATTTGTCCTTATGAGTCATTTAATTTTTGAACTGAATGAACCAAAAACTCGAGCAGAATATATATTACAACCTTATAACAGGACTAGAAATAAAGGGTGTAAGTTGACAAGTAGAAGGTTCGAGACAGCAATTGGCAAAAACCTTTTTACGCATAGAATAGTAAATAGCTGGAATAGTTTGCCAATAGAAGTAATTAGTAGCACGTCTATAAACATGTTTAAAAATCGATTAGATGCATATGTTGATAGAGTGGGTATAATTTAAGGTAGTAAAATTAAGGTCTTGTGGTTCGGAACCCACGTAAAATCGTAGGTCCTCTTCGCCACCACGGAGGACATGCACAATGCACAATTACGAACACAGTTATGTAGACCAACCATGAGTGGATCCTAGGGTCTTTGTTGGTCTGAAACATTATAACAGTATAACATTATAACTAGCATTGCACACAATAAGCCAAATTTGCATTGCCAAAATGAAAATTTTCATTGAAAGTTAGTGTTTCTTTTGTTGTAATTTTTAAACATAACTAACACTGCACACTTTGAACAAAAACATTTTTTACATTTTTAAAAACATTTCACTCAATAAATACAAAGATTGTTTCGAATTCAATCCCTATCGTATCCTTCAGAAATTTTACCTCCTACACTTTTTTGAAGCGGGACGCTAGGCAGTCGCCTATGTCGCCTATTGGAGAAAACGGCTCTGTTCCTACCCACCTTTTTGTATTTTATAAATGGGAAATTAAAATCGCCGCACAATATTATATTAGAGGATGGAGAGTTTATTAGGGTTCTGGTGTCATCAATGGCATCCGAAAATTTCTCAGTTGGAGAGTTTGGAGGTCTATAGATGATTATCATTACGACATTTAGTTTCTCTATTTTCACTGGAAGGGTTTCCACGAAGCTGTTGGATTTACTTATTACCGTCTCTGTCATATGACTCTCATGTATATAAATAACACAGCCACCTTTACATCTCGCTGTTCTATCCGCTCTTAGTAAGTTGAATCCATCGATATGCAATTCTTTCTTGTCGACACAGTGTTCGCACCTGTCAGTTTCCTTGGCAATCTTTAAGATGTGTTTCTGTGAGGCATTGTTTCGTCCCTAAGGGGTCATTCAAAAACCACGTGGTTCTTTTTCGGGTGGTTTTCAAACCCGTCCTCCCCCTTGTAGTCATTTGTGACCAATGACTTAAACCCCCCCTCCAAAACCACGTGGTCTTCTGATGTCACCCCCACCCCTTCTTAATCTTATGTAAAATGTAAAGTGCCCTATTAGATTTCTTATATTATTGAGAGGTAATGAGGTAAATGTACAATTAAAAGGCATATCTTCTAAATAAACTGTATTAAGTTTTGTTTCTTTAATTGAAAATAATATCTTCACTAAAAAATGTAATTTTGAATGTTAAAAAAATTATTTATTGGAGCATACATATTGGACTCTTCTTGGTTATATGACTATAGCGAATGGCACACATAAGCTCATTTTCCCTTTTTGCCACAATTCTTAGAGGACGTATTCTAATATAACTTTTTATTTCTTTAGAAGTTTCTTTTATTTTTTCGCATTGTTTTTTATGTAAATATAGCCTTTCAACAGAGGCGAAGTACAAGCCACATTGTTTACATATACGTTTATGAAGAAGAGTGCTTAAGGTTGGGCAAGCAGTCATATGGAATTCCTTTGGAAAAAACTATTTTTCATTTTCGACGATATTATACTATTACCTAAAGTAATATTAACAAATAAAGAAGGGAATTTAATATTTTAATGCTTAGTAGTGGCCACGTGGTTAAACGTCAAGACCCCCCTCCCTCATGTGGCCGTTGGTGGTCAAATAAGGAACCCCCTCCTCTCCCTTTAAGGACCACGTGGTTTTTGAATAGCCCCTAAAACCTTTCAGGTACGAAACTTTGTTTAGTGAATTGTTCGGTTTTATTCCTTGAATATTTGCCAGGACAATGTTTATGTTCTTTGTTTTGTATTGCCCCTTGTGCATTTTAAGTTCGTTGTCCTTTGATATCGCGTGTTTTGTAGCCTTGTGGTCATCCAAGATGGATCCGTTCCCGCCTACCTGTTCTGGTAGCTTCTTGCCACGAAGCGGTCCGGCTCGAGGGTTCCCAGCTGTGTCAGCTGCATGTGCTGTATAAGACTTAGCAGCCGTATTGTGTCCGAGATGTTGAAAAATTTTTGTTTGCTATTTGTGTTTAAAGAGTTTTGTTTGCTATTTGTGTACATATTCTTTTCTCACATTGCTCCTGTTGTCATTTGAAACGTGTCCTTTGTCCTTTGAACTTGTCGGGAGAAGATGGTAGTAGCATTTTCTCCCGTACTGGCAGGTTCCATATGTCGCGTAGGTCTTGCAAATGTCCGGATGGTAGAATTTGCAGTTTCCACCGAATTTGCAGTGACTATTATTGTAGAAGTAGTTGCACAAGGGAGGGTGTTCGTAAATACATTGTCCTCCCTTATATCTGCAAATTCCTTTCACATAGTATTTACATATAGTTTCTTCCCCATTTTTACTTGGGGCCTTTGTTTTTGGTGGTTTCAGTTTGATTTCTTTATTGTCTACTTGTTTTTTCCTATTGTTGCAAATGTCTTTTGTTCGAAATCTTTGGATTTGGTTTTGTGCCTCTGTTTCCTCTATTGGTACTTCTTTTAATTCTGCTCCTCCTTTAGTCGCTTTTTCTGGGTTTTTTTCCTGTTCATTTTTTGCAGTTTCCTCTTGTACTACCTTCGTTCCTTCTATTTTTTTCTCTGTTCGCTATTCATAAATTCCTCTTTTGCCTTTTCTTATAGTCTCGTTCTGCTTTAAAGACCGTAAACGAGTTTATTTCGATTATGCAGCTTTTGCAGAACTTCATTCGGTTCAACTGTTTAGCGTCTGTTATAAGAGAGATTTCTTCGTCGCTCCATCTCAGGTACTGAAATTCGACTAAGGACTGGCCAAGGTCGCATCGGATTGCCTTTGATTCATTTGTTTCTTTTTTACAGTATCCACAGGGTTATATGAATTTATTTGCCATTGCCATGCTTCTAATGGTATGTAAATGAGAGTGCACGAAATATTGACTCAAAAGGGTAATTAATTAAGTGAGGTACTTGATTTGACTTTAGAAATGAGGGAAGGAAAGTTTTTCTGTTATTCCAGGGCGTGGGGGATGGGGATGTGGCACGCTGTAGATTCTCATTGATTGGTGTCCGGGAGTGTACCGCGGGGGATAACTGAGGGATATTGCCTTTCGTTGAGCAGCTAAGTTTCCTCGGAGAGAAAAACACTCGGAAAAAACGCTGTATAGATTAAGTTGCTTTGATTTTATTTGCTTTATTTCAACATACTTAAAGAGAAATACAACTGTGTACACTGAATATTCACTAAAAAATTGGCATTGCTTAAAAAGGATTAACTGTAGGATTTTTATTGTAATATCACTTTCATTCGGACTTGAAACGAAACACGTGTAACCGTCACGCTTGACCTTCGCGAAATGAGAAATCATCACGTGGAACCTTTGTAAGGTTGTAAGGTTATATATATATATATATATATATATAAAATAAGCTATAAGTGAAGTGACCGAGAATGTGTGAAAAGTTTTACGTGGATGCTTAATAAATATTATATTTCCTTATTTGTTGATAGATTTTGCTTAAAGAGTGACCGAGAATGTGTGATAAGTTTTAAGTGGCTGTTTAATAAATATACTATTTCGTTATTTGTTGATAGAACAAGAGGTATGAATTGCTTAAGATAAACACATCCGTGGGTGAAAGGTCTCTCTCTCTCTCTCTCTCTCTCTCTCTTCCTTTTTTTCTCTTTCCTTCCTTTCTCTTTACTCTCTTCTTTCTTTCTCTCTCGTCTTCACCTATTCTTCATTGTGAATACACGCATTTATCGAGTGTCTAGTATCAATGATTTTGATAATTTGTTTTTCAGGGAAATTAACTCGCCAGCTAAGTGATATATTTGCAATAGTGTTCCGTGCCCTCATATCTAACTTAACATATACTATAATTTACCTAAATTAATTTTATTTATTAAACGAAGTTATAGTTAAGGTAACCAACGTGGTGCCATAGAGCTTTGCTGTTTTTGAGACATATTCCGCAGGAGGTGTTAATCCCTTCGAGACGGGTAAGCCAGACAGCGTTAAAGTATTAAAGTAAGCTGTTTTGCCTTTGCCTTGAAGACTGTATTCGAGGTGTTAATCCCTTCCGAGGTACTTAGGCCAGACAGCGTGAGAAAATGATCACCTTCTCAAAAATAGATAATTTCTTTACTTTTGCATTTCTTTTTACTTAAGTATTGTAAACTGCATTAAAAATAGACAAAATATGACAAGGCCAGGTAAACTGAAAGCCGAATGCTTTAACTGTAAAGTTCAACATTGGTGTGTTGGCTTTCCTGAAGATAATTTCAGCAACATTACAACTTTGAGTGTATGTTTGTTCTGCAGACTTAGAGCAAACCATGAAAAGGAAGCTAAAGAGCTAAAGGAAATTGTAAAAAACCTTGGAGCACGGATTGTGGCATTGGAAATCCAAACCACTGGACAAGGCCAGAGTGAAAACCCAACATCAAATATAAACTCTAAGGTTGAACGTTTAGAATATAGCATGGTCCGTTTGGAAACCACAGTGAGTATTCCGAAAAGTAGGACAAACGAACAGGAATTTGAGATGGTTAATACTAAAAGACCCTCAAAACCAAAATACAAGGATCCTGAACCCATCACCATAAAAAATAACGTTTGACTTGCTTGCTGACAAAGAGGAGGAGTCCTTTTTAATTGAGGATTCTCTGGTCAAAAATCAAGTGGACTTTTCGGAGCAAAATAAGAGCAAAAGAAAACTTACGTGTTTTTCAGGTGCCACAAGTCAGAGAATAACTCGGGAATTAGACAACGTTAACGTCAAGAGTAAAAGTTGTCCCATCATTGGATATGTTCGTAGCCATGACATTTTTCAGAGCGGGACAGGAGGGCAGACTGAGACCATTGTAAACGAGTTTAAAAACCTAACCCATAACATTAAAAAAGGGCTGATATGGGCATGGTTGTAAGAATTCTCCGAAGAATGCATGCTAGTAGTATACCCGCAAAAGCGGAGAGTTGAAGAATGTTGCAAGTGATTACGTAATGTTGCAAAGGGGGGTGGGGTTGTTGAAAAAAAATTCCCCCAAAGGGGGGATGCTGCAGGTGCAACAAGGAAAACTTGGAGGCGGCGTTATCCCCCAAGAGAAAAGAGAGAAAGGAGGAGAGGTGTTCACCTGGCAGGAGCCAAGTGCATATTAAGACTTCAGCCGAGTAGCCGTTGTTTTATAGGTTCCTAATCAGCCAGTTGGCTTAGAAGGCGTAAGTGGCTTGAGTTGCCAGATAGCGCCATGTATTCAGTTTGTGCTATATATTTAATTAATTAATTCTAATCGAAGACTGAGTTGCCAGATACCATTGTATACATTATTATAGACGCCTAATCAGCCAGTTGGCTTAGAAGACGTAAATGGCTTGAGTTGCCAGATACCATTGTATACATTATTATAGACGCCTAATCAGCCAGTTGGCTTAGAAGGCATAAATGGCTTGAGTTGCCAGATAGCACCATGTATTCAGTTTGTGCTATATATTTAATTAATTAATTCTAATCGAAGACTGAGTTGCCAGATACCATTGTATACATTATTATAGACGCCTAATCAGCCAGTTGGCTTAGAAGACGTAAATGGCTTGAGTTGCCAGATACCACTTTTTAGCATTATTATTGCCAGATACCACTTTTTAGCATTGCCAGATACCATTGTATACATTATTATAGACTCCTAATCAGCCAGTTCGCTTAGAAGACGTAAATGGCTTGAGTTGCCAGATACCACTTTTTAGCATTATTATGGTGAGTTGTCTCACTAAACAATTAAAAGATTTCGTGCCATGTATTCAGTTGCCAGATACCACTTTTTAGCGATACCATTGTATACATTTAGAATTCCGCTAGTAGGTTTAGAAGGCGTAACATGTTATAATTAGAATTAAGTAAAACAACATTGCATCATTCTGTTTATTATAAATATATAGAAAATAAATATACATTTCAATAATAATTGAGGAATATGCATATAATCAAAAAAATATATACACACACACTAGGGTGTTTCATACCTATAGGGTAAAATAAAAATGAGCTTGGAGTTTTAATCCACACGTTTCTCCGTATTCTAAAGAACAAGAAAACACGTTTGTGCAAGTTTGAACCAGATCGCGCTGCATTTAGAGGTCCCCAACTTTGACGACCTTTTGTCAGTTCATTTCTCGCCTGCCTGCAGTGAAGACGGTTTTCTTCGTCACTTGAGCGGTTCGTGTTGTATAGCCTATTGGACAACTATAGAGGTAATTATATATGCTACTAATTATCTCATTTTACTGTGGTATTGAAATTTATTATTATTTAATTTCTGTCATTTTACTGTGGTAGTGATATTTATTATTAATATTACATGAAATTAATTAGTCTGTTGCATATTGGACAACTAAGCTGGTAATTATTTATGATACTAATTAATGTAATTTTACTGCGGTATTGAAATTTATTTAATTAATGAATTGTCAAAGAGAACGTAGTGTACACGTATCAGTTTTATAAATAAAGAAAAGCAGTAACTGGGACTCGAACCAGTGTCATAGCCGTTTGGCGGCATCGCTCAAGTCGGCGTACACAGCACGCTATCCACTCCCTAGATGGTGTAGTGGATAGCGTGCTGTGTACGCCGACTTGAGCGATGCCGCCAAACGGCTATGACACTGGTTCGAGTCCCAGTTACTGCTTTTCTTTATTTAATTAATTAAATTAATTACGATGTGAAATTATTTCTGTGGAATTATTTAGTTTGTTTTCTTTTCCAGGTGTCTACCAGAGCGAAAACAGAAGTGTTTCTTATTGGCCAGACGGATGCGAACATCACATCAAGTGGCCTTCCAACTCAGTTGCAAGTACTCAAAAAGTACTTTTACCACCAAAAGGAGCAAAAATTTGGACGTACTAAATGCCTGAACCTGTGCCTGGATGCCTGTCTCATATTTTGGGAGAGAGCGAGAATCCCCATGATGCGTCGAGATTCGGCCTTGAGGAAGATGGAATCCCTTCTCAAGGAATACGACCGGCTTGTGAAGCACAAGTCACATAAAGCAGAGTCCTTCCGAGTGAAGGAGGCGATGTTCAAGGAGGCAATAGCGAAGGAGATCATGGACATTGCTCATTCACAGGCTAAGGAAATGATGAAGAATCAGGAGGACATCCACTTTCTCGACATGCAGCGTGAAGATCCAAATTCCTGCAGCATGGGCCCTGTTGACATGAAGCTTCACTATAAGGAGATTAGGAAAAGGAAGAGGCTGGACAAGATTAAGGAACAACAGGAGAAGGCCAGGAAGGAACAAGGAGCTGCAGAAGATACGGGGGCTTTAGTGATTTCAACTTCGTCAGAGACTGACTCAGATGTCGTTGACCCAACCGTGGAAGGTTTTCCATCCTCCTCCAAGGGAAATACCAAGAAGCGACGCAGGAATCTGATCTCACAGGATGTGACGACTACCTACGATCGGCTGAATATTTCGTACCGCGATTCAGCTATGTCGTACGCTGCAGCGGCTAAATCACTAGGTTTTGACTTGGATGAACTGTCCATTTCTGCCAGTACCATGTACCGCACACGCAAGGCTCTCAGGAAGGTGGCTGCTGAAAGTTATCAATCCGACGAAGTTTGTCCTGGTCAGCCTCTTGTCTTGCATTGGGACGGTACGCTCCTACCTGACAATGAGCAATGGAAGGAAGCGTTGACCAGATCGCCGTCCTCGTCTCTGGCGACGGCAAGGAGAAGTTGCTCGGCGTTCCTAAGGTGACGTCCGGAACCGGCGAGAAGATAGCGCGAGTTTGCTTGGATTTGGTCAAGGAACACAGGATGGAAGAGCGCGTGCGGGGACTGTCTTTCGACACGACAGCGTCGAACACCGGGATTCATATCGGGGCCTGCGTCCTGATTGAGAAAGGTCTTGGCAGAGAACTCATGTACTTCCCCTGTCGGCATCACATCTATGAAGTCATCCTCAGCTCCGTCTTCAAGCGTGCATACGGCCCTTCAAGTAGCCCCGATATACCCGTTTTCAAGAGGTTTCAGGCACAATGGAAGTTAATCGACCGGTTGGACGTGCGGCCGTACGATTTTGCTCAAGTCAATGACTCTATGAGGGAACTGAGGGAGAAGTCAGTCCTGCTGGTGAGAGGGATGGTGAGCACGTCGCATCAGCGCGATGACTACAAGGAACTGCTACAGTTGGTTCTCATCTTCCTGGGAGAAGCAAAAGTGGTGGATTTCCCTCTCAGAGCCCCTGGCGCTTACCATCACGCTCGATGGATGGCGATAGCCATCTACTCCTTGAAAGTAATTCTACTGAAGAAGCAGTTCAAGATGTCGAGTCACGAGTTGGAAGCTCTGACAGCCGTAGGTCTCTTCGTGTCCCTCGTCTACATCCGAGGTTGGACTCGTGCTGCAACCTCAAGCAAGGCTGCCGCAGTTGATCTGGAATTTCTGCGTGACGCGGAAGCCTTTGCCATGTCGGGATATTCGTGTGTTAACGCTGCGCAAGAAGCCATGTCTCGACACCTATGGTACATCTCTGAGACTCTTATTGCCATGGCGTTTTCGACGCAGATGTGGCAGATGAAGAAAAGGCTCAGATGGTCGTCAGTTTGGGTAAGCCCGCATCGAAAAAGGAACTCAAGCGACCCCAAGGGAAGAACGTCAGGAATCTTGCCTCGAAACACCTGGCGGAGTTCGTGACAGGAAAGACGATGGCTTTCTTCCATGCATTCGACTTGGACACAGAATTCTTGAAAAAGCCAGTTGCCGAGTGGACTGAAGTAGAGGGCTTCAAGCAAGCAGCGGCAACTGTTAACAAAATCTCTGTCGTCAACGATCAGGCCGAAAGAGCCATCGCGCTCACCAAAGAGTTCAACTGTTCTCTGACGAAGAACGAAGAGCAGAAGCAGTATTTGCTCAAAACTGTGATGCAGCATAGGGCGAAATACCCGAATAAAACCAAGAAGGATTTCATGGACAAATGATTCGCAAGAAGTGGTTATGTTTTTTGTATCTTTGTGAAAATGTGTAGTGAAATGGTACTCGTTTGTTGAATAAAAATTCATTGACAGATTTTTGTTTAATTTTTTCCGTTTATGATCTGCCAGAGCATCAAACTGGGGACCCGTAAACTTTAAACTATTGAATTAATACTTCGGTTTATCAGTCTCCTCAGCAAATGGAACAAGGGGATCCATGTGGATTAAAATTTTTCCAAACTTTTAATTTATGAAACACCCTAACACACACACACAATTATGGAGATGGAGATATATACAAATAAATATACATTTCAATAATAATAGAAATATGCATATAATCATAACAGTACAGGAGAAATATCAAGCAAAATATATAAATACATTTCACTTTTTTTTCAAAATACTAAACTCGCACTTAATCGAGTTTACAATTACATCATTATTGCTCTGCATTACGCAGTATACGCGGTTTAATAATATTTCACCGCTTAAAGTATAGGGAAATCTGTATTCGATATGAAGGGCTTTCATATCGTTCAGTACTATTTTTGTTCCCACTTTACAACCGGTTGGTAAATCATCTTTAAATACGTCTAGAATACAATCAAAAGCACGCACAAAGAGTTCATCGTTAGCCACATTATTAAACACAAGTTTATAAGCATGCTTTTCCAATCGAGGGTTTATTTCTACCGACTCGAGCTTTTCAATCGTGAACTCACTCAACATAGCGGCAATTGAAATAATCTTCTAAATCGTTACGACAACTGCGCGTTATATAAAGAAATAGTTCTTCAGGGTGAACGGTGTAGGTGAGCTCAGCCTTGTACCGATCAATTGCTTTGTACCAAAGTTCATGGTATTTCAAAGAGTCTAAACTTTTTAAATAAACGTCCAGCTCTAGACCATTCTCACCAGCCCTACACTCGGTAAACCCATCGATCAGAGCGGTGTATGCGTATTCAAGTACTGTATCAAAATAAAGCATATCCGTAACACGCGCGTCTAATATAGGTTTGTTTGTTTGTCTACATTCCGTTTCCAGTACATAGCTAACGGTACAGGATTTACGCCTGAACACGCGCAACGATTTCGTCACGGACACATCGTACGAGGCGTTGAGAATGCTGCTCAAAGGAAGTTCCATCGTATTCGAGGAGCGCACGTCCACTCGGCTCAAGCTCTGAGATAACTATGAGCCGTGTGAGGCACGCAGGTAGGCAGGAACGGTTCGACGGGCGGCTGACTCGATGATACGTGAATGATCCGCGAGTCGTACCGAATTGTTGCACATATTTGTTTTTCTGGTACAAGAATTAATTTCATCACTACCAGCCTACGCACCAGACAGTTTACCTCAGGATAAGAACTAGGCACATTTTATGTTTTACTAAACATCTTCACACTCCGGCGCACTATTTGAGAGGAACATATGCTCATATTTTTCCTTTCTGCCCATCAAACGATACTCGTCTCTAAAGTCTGTTAAAAACTCACGCAGGGCACTAGCCACAACCTCACTACGAACCTCATCATGATATACGTTAATATAGTGATAAAAATACTTAAGATTGTCCATGATCACGAGATTCACATTTTCAGTCGTAGGGTATGAGTAATCGACATGGTGTAGCATGACGTAATACCGCTTGTCACACCACCCATCCGCAAGACTCATTATCCATACCTGCTGCTTCTCTTCTGCACGCGTTGTTTCTTTTACTTCACGGTGTATGTGAGACTTTATAAAGTTTAGCTCTGCAGCATACTTCAGCACATCGTCTGTGCAACGAAAGCCTTCAACGGTCTCACCAGAACATCCGTAGAGTATTTGTACATCTTGGAACTTCGCACAATCCAATGTGTTTTTAAAAGAGGCATAGGAGGGAGGAATAGGAAGTTTTTCGGTATCCACCACATCCTGGCACTTTGCTGAATACCATTTCATAAACGTTGTACAAGCAATATTAAAGGTAGCCATTTGAATACACGTCTGATCTTTTCTTCTGAATACATCTGATCTCTCGGGCTTACTGCAGTCGACTGACCACGCAGGGACTCCCAGATAGTAGCATGACTCACGGTCTTACAGTGGGCGGAGCTTAGAACTTTCACCTGCGCGCGCGCACACACACACACACACACACACACAAAGGAGAAAGTAAAACGCTAATTGAAACATGATTTATTTAATAAACGAGATATTCAAGTTATATATATTTACAAATACGATTTAATAAACGAGATATTCAAGTTATATATATATATTTACAAATACGATTTAATAAACGAGATATTCAAGTTATATATATATATTTACAAATACGTGTAATAAATCAATAGATACGATTATATACAAGACAAATACGTGTCAGTTAACAATAGAAGCATCAAGCGTTATGGTATCCAAAGGGTACGGTATCATAGGTACCAGGTGACTGGTAACGTTTCCTATAGGTGTTACGGCACACCTTCGTACCCCTAAGTTCCTTCACGCCCCCCAGCTTCTGCGCCCGAAAATTGTGGGTGCCTACAATTAGTTGGGGAGGTCGTTCGCCCTCATCATCGTCCAAACACACTAGATCCCTCAACGATTCAAAGTTAACAACCCGCCGATTCGCATCGTTGAGCGTAATACCCTTTGCCTTCACGATATATTTCATTTCCTCCCCCACCCTGACCCGTACCCCATAAGTTTTAGGTCCTGTTGAGACAAAAGAGTCGGCGTATGCGTTGTCCCATACTCATCCTTGATCTCATCAGTGAGCTCGCCGAGGAACTCCCCAATAGCGGGCATGTTTTCACCCTCCCTCTCTGTGAATATCACGCTATCTGCATCGGCATACAATACTCTCCGCCCAAGAGAATGCAATAGACCCCAAAGTTTTATACGGGCGTAGGCTGTTGTGAAGCTGGCCACAGGTATGTTTGTAACCCTTGAGGTATCTGTGGCCAATTCAGTGTTGTTGTACTTTATTATGTAAGTATTACCTACATTCACGATCTCCATGAGCTCTTTATCGGGAGCATTGGCATAATCCCAGACATCGCTATAACTTTCTGCCAAATGAATGTTCCCTTTGCCGGTATTCTGCGCAAATTTTCCCCATAGACTGTTTAGACACAACTTTGCACTAAAGCGCTTGCCAGGATTCTTTACAATTTGGACACGATCAAGTTGTATACCTTCGCGGTCGCGGTAACGTTGAATATAGGCAGACTTTTCATCTTCGGTATCAACTCCTCGCGGATACCCTGATGCCTCAACCTTATCCTTCAAAAAGGCGTTTATATATGGTGTGAAAAGGTTGGGTAGCTTCTGAAACCTCCACACCTCATGTATCTTCAGTATTCTATAACCATGGCGTACGGCTAGGGCCAGCTCAGGACTTGTATATACGCCTCTGATCTTACGCTGGTGGGGTATATGGTTACAATCGCCGTTATCCTCTTCCGCGCACTTCACGCACAGGGGAAACATGAGCTTGTCGTCGATAACGACAGGTAAGATTGGCATCCATAAATTGCGTGGGGGGAGTACGTCTACGAAAGAGAGCCCAAAGTAACGATCATTCAAATTTCTTGAAAATTCATTGATGGAGGGCAGGTTAGGTCCCACCAGTTTCTCAGGAGCGCCCACGGGGTACGGATTGTTCTTCATCACGTATGGGTATAAAGAACAGAAATCGTAGTAATGGAGCTTCACGCCCTCCGTAGGTGGAAAGTAGTCTGAATGGATTTGTACGTCCTCCAAACAAGCTATCACCACATTTGAGAGGATCCAGCACCATTGAACGCTTGATCGTGTTTATTTCCTCACGGTACACCTCGTCTGTCTCCATCCGTGCATCATATTCATGCTCCCAGAAGGCTTTGTGAGTGAACTGTGATCCTATAAGTTGATCGCGGGTGCGGGTCCATGCAAGACAGTCGGCAGGAGATTTACCGTGGATATCTCCGGCGATTCCGCACTCAGGACGGGGCATCCATGCCACCAGCAACCGTTAAAGGAGTACACAGTCTTCACACCAGTGACACGGTTTTCACTTAACCCATCAACCCAAAAAACACGTCCATTAATCTTAATGGGTACTTCACCCGTGTTGCGGGCGTGCTTTATGTATACACCTGTCTGTTGCTGTAGGTGTATGAGCCAGTAAATAGCCTTGTGTCCGTAACTGCGGGGGTTGTTTCGGTGAATAATGGCTAAGGTGTCTTTAGGCACCGTAAAACATAATGATGCGATGGTGGTTGCGACTTGCAGTGGATCGCATTTGAAACGGGCTATGTACATCCTTCTAAAGGCCTGGAAACATACTCTAAGCACGCGCACATCATTCACGCAATAACGCTCACATTCATCAGCTATATTATAAGGGTTACTTTCATTAAAACTGTTGTAGTATCGATCAAAGTCTTCACATTCATCCATACAGTCAAAATAATGTTTGGGCGGTGTTGGGCCTACGTAGTTTAAAGTCCCGCTGGTGAGGAAAGTGTAAGGGAAGTATCCTTTGGAAACTTCAGCTGCTACTCCCATCACCTTGGGTAGCTTTGCTAATTTACAAGGTGTGAATAATAAAGTATCTTAAATTGTACATTGCCTCTTATCTGCATCTGTATTAATTTGTTGCCTCTTTTCAATGGATCACCTGTAAATATCTCAGAGGATTCGTGTTCAAGCAACTCCTTATAAAGGAACTGCGTGTCAAACTTTGCCCCGTTATGGGCGAGAATATACACAGTCATTTTTTTGAACTTGTCGGCTAACTTGACAATATAGGACACAAATAGTTTCACAGGACTATCGCGGACATTCGTTTTAAAAACGTTTGTCCGTTTACCGCATTTGGGGCACTCGTCACATTCGATACCCATACACTCATCACAGATGGTCTGGCTCACAAGTAAATGTGGAATTACCTCTTTGGTTTCAGCGTTCGTATATGTTTCTATATCGTAGTATACAGTTATACAAGGGTTATTTTTAGGCTTAGCATCTTTCATATAACATACATGCTTTACTCCATCCGCCTTATATTCCTCCTGGCATGTAGGACAGTGAATTACGTCACACTTGTGCTTAAATTTCCCCAATTATCCATTGTGTGAAACATACCACATTCACAGATTCTCATTTTCCTGCACGTGCCAATTGATTTATGGAAATCAAAACAGCTATTATTGAAAAATGTGCGTCTACACACATCACAGTCTCTCTTCTCAGCTTCAACTACACGGCTTTCACATTTGGTGTTTTTACACTGCTCACATACCATGTGACATTCTTTACAATGTCTCACTATATCATCCGCAAACTCGAGGCACCCCTTACACAAATCATGATGTCTCCCATATTTTCGACTTTTGTCATAACTCGCGTAAAGCCACCTTATATTACGGATGGGGAGATACGTTGTCCCTGACAATCCTAAAATAAGTAGGGGTCTTGTACGATCTCTCACACAGCTTTTAAAAACATACACAGTCCTACGACGATCATCCAACCCAAATACAACTATACGAACATTCATTTCCTGTTCTACCCTTCTCAGCTCTTCAGGACCCATATTACAGTCAAATTCAAGTTCACAGTCTACAGCTAGTTTACGGGCACGCTCCACGACCGTAGGCAGCCAAATTTTTTGAGTCCGTGTATTTTGTACAGTAAACATACGTGCTAAGAGTACTGCTATAAAGCCGCAACCACGATCGACGTTTATATGCTTTCGGTAAATAGTCGGAGAATTGAAGTTAAGAGTATACGGTATGGCACTATGACCCGCAACACGGAATACACGGTCAATATTTACCGTGAAGTTGTCATATTGAAGGCTATACTACTTTGGGCGGCTTGCATTATACGTCCTAATATATATTCTACATCTTCAGCCGCCAAACGTCTAAATGGCACTATCACCCAATAATCGTCTACATCACCGTCATCTGACCCGAATCCAAAGGACAGACTCGTCCTGACTTCACGCTCGTCGCGATTCTGAAGAGCAAACTCTACAATACGCTGTACAACCCGGCGTAGCCCGCGCTCAATTCCATTGCTATACATGGCTCTAGGGTCGACCCTGACTCTATACCGATTTCTAGTCAAGGCTGGGGTGGGGGCTGCGGATCGCACCAATTCGATCGTTATATCATCCTCAGCAGAACGGGGGGCAACTGTGCGGATGAATTAGGGGTATATTAGCGGAAGGTGCTGATGGGGGCCTGTTGCGTAGGAGGTTGAGGGTTGGGGATCTATTATTGTAGACTTAACAGAAAGGGGGGCAACTGTGGCGGATGAATAAGGGGATATATTAGCGGGAGGTGCTGCTGGGGGGCTTGTTGCGTAAGAGGTTGAGGGTTGGGGATCTATTACTGGTGCAATAGGCGCGTATTTCGGTCGCTTTATACCTGACGTGGGGTTCTCACACCTCCGCTTTGGACGTGCTACCGGTATCGCTGGTTGGTGAGGATTCGTTGGCAGGGGAGGAGATCACAACTACACTGTCGTCGAGGTCATCCGTAATGTCAATGATGGGATGCTCTACCTCATCGTCATTCACGGTTCTGTGGAGAAGAAAGCAAAATATAAGGAACAGCACTCAAAATTTGTAATATTTTGTAAATGACCCACTTAGGAGGTGTGACGTGTTAGAAATGGACTCTGTAGAAAAATTCAGATTCACGAGTCCCATCCACATGTATTATATCTGGACCTACAGGATGTGGTAAAACTGTGTTTATGCTTAAAATCATTAAAGAAAAGGGAGAGATGTTCTCGAAATTTGTGCATAAAGTTATATGGTGCTATTCGACGTATCAATCAGTGTTCAACGAGTACCAAGATGATATTTTGTTCCACAAAGGCGTATATGACGTTAATTCGTTAAAGGGAAATGAACATACAATCATTGTAATTGACGATCTCATGTTGGAGATGGATAAAACGTTTGCCGAGACATTTACAGTATTCTCCCACCATCTTAACATAAGCGTGTTCTTCATCAATCAGAATCTATTTTTCAAAAATAGATACATGCGCGATGTGTCGTTAAATACGCAATATCTAGTCTTATTCGCGCAAGTAGAGATGTATCACAAATTGGGGTATTAGCCAATCAAATGTTCCCGAATCAGCGTAAGGAGTTTTTGGAAGTTTATAAAGAAGCTACAAGCACGCGTTACGGATATTTGCTTTGCGACCTTCATCCGCGAAACACGTTTAGAGTGCTTCTACGAACGAAATATATTTCCAAACGAGCCTGAAACGGTGTATATTCCAGAATGACAAAGAGACTAAAGAAATACCGTGAATTAATAAAAATCTATCATCGACTGCCCCGGGCAATGCAGCAGATGTTTATTAAAAATATCGACGCCGACTTTTTAAAATGCATCTGTGAAATCTGTCTTAACGTTATAAATTGCAATGTATCAATGAAAACCCCTCAGAAGGCTCGCCTACGCCGCTACAAGAAACATAATACGTGCACTCGCTCGTAAAAGTCAAACTGTAGCGAAGAAAAAACGAATTATTGTACAAACAGGAGGGTCATTTCTCCCCATCTTATTTTCAGTTTTGGGTCCTTTACTGACTAGATTAATATAATGAAGAAAGTGGTAGTGATTCCCCACGAGGTGTACGCTTCACTGCAAAGGAATCCAGACACGGATCTAGATCCCGTAAAAGCAGACTTAAAAGAATGGAAAGCGAAATTGCTAGCCCTATTAAACAGTGAAAAAAACACTGATGAGAAAAGAATCTTATACCAAGAAGCTCTGCAGAAATTTCTTCACGAGTACGAAAATTATAAGAGCCTACAGAGATTCCTGTGGTTATTAGGCACAGCACGGGGGACGATGGACATGGCGACATAGGATCTGTGCCCGACGATACAGCTAACCAACAAAAAGATTAGCCACACAACATATCGAACATGTATTAAAAAGCACCCTCCCACATACATTGATGAGTAAAGGCTTAAGTCTTTATAATCTATTGAATGAGGATCCAGCCATACAATGGACCGATACAGGCGAGATCATTGTGGAAGGATCAAAGGTACAGGGATCGAATATCGTAGACATTGTCCATGATCTGGTGAGAAAGTGGGATAGGCCATCACCATCAGGATGGAAGCATATTAAAGCAAGACTACAACAAATAAATGTCCCTAAAACGTTGATAGGAAATCTGAACAGGTTAAAAGACTTGGAACATGCAACGCATGTGACACAATTGAAGGACGCCGTCACCCCCGGCGGTAACACCTTTGAAGAGGAGCAAGAAGAGGTTAAACCAACCCTACCCACGTGCCTCTAAAATACGCAAATGGCTAACGTATTAACTAAACGCTATTATGACATTTCTAACCCATCCTCTTACGGCGGCGTAGATAGACTGTACAGAAGTGTTTACGGAGTAGGAAAAAAAGATGTTGAAAGATTTTTGAGGGAGCAGGACGCTTATACGCTTCATAAGCCTGTGAGAAAAAGGTTTAAAACAGCCAAGACAACGGCTTCCTCGATTGATTCTATTTGGCAAGCAGATTTAACAGACATGCAAAGATATTCTGTGTATAACGATGGTTACCGCTACATTCTATTCATAATAGACGTATTCTCTAGATATCTGTGGCTAGTTCCTCTGAAAAATAAATCACCTGAAACAGTTGCTAAAGCCACCAAAACGCTAATGTTAAAGAAAACAGGGTTCCTGGCTATTTTTGTACGGATATGGGGAAGGAATTTATAGGCCGTGCTTTCAGAACATGTTGACAGAGTTTAATATCAGCTATTACACAACCAATTCTATACATAAGGCTTCTTTAGCTGAAAGAGTTCAGCGCACCATAAAGGAACGCATGCACCGTATTTTACACATAAAAACCATACAGATTTCTAGACATTCTGGAATCATTGGCATCATCCTACAACCGCTCACACCATCGCACGATTGGGACAACACCTAACGAAGTTTTAGAAAGAGGTACGCTCCCGAGAAGAGATGGACCACCACCACACACACTCTGCGCGCTTCAAAATCAATGATTATGTAAGGCTGTCGCGTTCGGGAATAAATTCGCAAAGGGTTTTGAGCAAGGATGGACACGCGAGATTTTTAAAGTTAGGCTATGAGACCTAAAGGTGAGATAATGATGTATTACATTGAAGATTTGAATGGGGAAGAAATCTCAGGAGGCTTTTACCGCGAGGAATTGCAGAAAGTTGCGTTTAATTTAGAAAAAATGTGTTTAAAATTGAGAAAATTTTAGGAAGCAAAGGTTCAGGAAAGAGAAAAATGTACCTGGTGAAATGGCTAGGGTACCCAGAAAGCTTCAACACCTATATAAAAGCTGATGCAATAATGAAGCTTAAATAGTATGCAACATGGCTCCTAACCATTTCTACGTCACACTCCCGTCCTCCTCGTCCCTGTCTGTACACCCTAACAACACACTAGCCAACTTTGTAACAGAGCTCCAAGCACATTGAATTGGGTCGTGATTCGTATGAGGTGGGGATATGCGAAATTCAGCTGGACACCATCTTTTTAAATATTGAACATAAAGAACCGTTTTTACGATTCTTAGAGACATTGACGAGTGTGAAAAAGCTGGGGTAGCTATGGATGAAACTATGCGTATCGCTCGGACTAAGGTTGCACGGTATTACAGTACAGAAGTAAGACTAGGACCGGGTCAATATGGTTCGGCCGAGGATGTTGTGAGAGGCTTAAACGTAAGTTTAAGAAACTCAAACCTTACGAATGATTTAGTATACGAAATCGTAAACAACCCTGCACATACACTAATCCTAAAATCAAAGACTAACAGACGTATTAAAGACCATAGAAAGTTCCAAATTCTAACCAATGGCCGATATAGCGCAGCCTTCCAAAGAGACACATTTCACGAGACACAGCATGACTTGTCCAGATTAATGTATCAATTGAAGATGGAGAAATTGGCTGAAAGGTCCCCAGACATGTGCTATATTTACAGTAATATAGTGGAGCACCAGTTTGTTGGGGATACCCAGGCACGCCTGCTGCGCATTGCTCACATCCCCAACCATAGAGGAAGGAGTTTGAGTATTACATATGACAGACCCCATTATGTGAATGTCGCAACTAATTTAATAACCAATATCTCAATATATATAAGAACGATTGAGGGTGAAAACTTCCCATTCGGTAACGGGAGCTTAACAGTGAAGCTACACTTTCGACGCACTGAGTTATAATGGATAGAAAGCCTTTCACCGTCTATCGAGGGGTGAGATACCAGCGCGGTAGTGGACTTGGGTCCATTTTTTCATCCATACTACGTACGGCTGTTCCTTTGCTGAAGAGGGGGGCCAGATACCTGGAAGGAAAGCGCTACAATCAGGTTAACACTGCAGAAGACATATTGGCCGGGGCTAAACCTAAAGAAGCTCTAAAAAAACATTTAAAGCGTACACGGGACGAAATCATCAAAGATGCAAAGAGAAAAATGCGTGGTGGCGGGAAGAAGAAGAAGAGGGCTCCCGGAAGAAGAAGGGGTCACGTGGTATTAAACGTAAAAGGCTATCAAAAAAGAAGTGCTGTAAGCGAATGAAACCTATGGTTGACCACTTTTTTGACTGATATAAGCTAAGGACATTGATCTCATGAATCATAGTTTGTTTACCACTTGTCGAGAGAGGAGTCACTATTTCGCCATGGCACGCTTCATCCACCCATGTAGTTCACAATGCTGTAAATCGGAGCTGTCCCTTTTTGAGCTGCCTCCAACCCAAGTTTCTATTGAGCACAGTGACTTTATTACAATTAACCCTTTAAACACAATTAGTTCCCCGAGTGCACCTATAGAATTCGTGATACCCAGCTCAGGCCCTTACTTTTTTGATCCAAGCTGTGTGCACATGTACGCTAAGCTACGTATAGCCCATTCTGATGGAACGGTCTGCGATGACAAATATGCTGTATACCCTGAAACAAACTTTCTGCACTCCATATTCAACCAGTGTGACGTATATTTAAATCAGACCAACATATCGGCAGGCACGGGGTACTATCATCTACGAGCCTATCTGGAAAATGTCCTCAACTTTTCCAAAGAAGCGAAGGCTACCTTTTTAAGTGCCGAGGGATATTATCAAACTAAAGATGAAAATAGTATAAAGGACAAATTTAAAAATTCTAAAAAGAAAATATACGAGTGTTTTGGACGGTTGCTCACAGATTTCACTTTCCAGGAGAAGTTGCTTGTCAACGGGGTGGATGATATGAAAATAAAGCTCACCCGCGCGAGTCCTGAGATCTGCTTAAATCTGGATGCTGATCAAGAGGAGGGTGCAAAGCCCGTTGTGGTTCACATTATGGACACATACCTCCGCGTACGGCGAGTGAAATTAAGTTCACCAAAACAACTAGAAATTGAGAAAAATTTACTAAACGCTACAGTGAAATATCCTATTAACAGAGTGCAAATCAAACTATATACGGTTCCTGCAGGGTTGGCATCGAAGCAGATAGAAAACATTGCCCTGGGAAATCTTCCTAAAAGGATATTAATCGGTATGCAGGACCATGCTTCGGTGAATGGAAAATATAAAAAGAGTGCCTTTAAATTCGAGAATTTCGGACTTAAAAATATAACTCTATACGTTAATGGCACTGCTTTGGGTGGAACAATGGGTACGGACTATTCATCAGACGCTGTGTTACCTCTTTGTGCCAGAGCCTATAGTAATCTGACCCATATTGCAGGTGATTGTGATGAGCTTGGTAATGGGGTAACGCAGGAAGAATTCATTGATCAATTTAACCTTTATCCGTTTGACATTACACCTGACTTATCTGCTAGCGTAAATACCCATTTAACCCCACAGCAGAGCGGAAACATCTCAGTGCGGCTGGAATTCGCCAAGCCTATAGACGCTCCTATTAGTGTACTAGTATATCTCGAATCGCAAGCCCTAATAGAAGTAGATAGATTTAGGAGCGTTATCACTGACTTTTAAAATGGATGCTAATACACTTCAGAAAGTAATGGAACGAGTCACACGTTCCAAATTTATCGGCGTGTTTGCGAAGAATGAAACATTGAGTTTGCCAAGTACGCGAGAATGCGGTAGTCTTATTGTGAACACAGATGTCATCGGTAATGAAGGGATTCACTGGATCGCTGTCTATTTTAAAAATAGACAGCGCCTGTACTATTTTGATTCACTCGGTACTCAACCCTGGAGTGACCCTATTATTGTAAAATTTCTCGCTCAGTTACATATTCCCGAAGTTGTATGGAACCCATTTCGTATACAAGGATATTTTAGTAATGTTTGCGGAATGTACTGCGTCTCATTTCTCACGCATATGTCATGTGATAAAGAATTTATAATTTTTTAAATTTATTTGACCCGTGTCACACTCGCCGAAACGATGAAATGGTATGCAGACAGATAAAAATCCGTTTTCCAATTGTACGTACTCGTTGTATAGTATAATGTTTTTGTTCGTATATTTGTAACGGTATATTCTGTAGTTGGTTATTGTACTGATTTCTTTCATTTAATAAATTTATGAAAATATATTGTCTTCTTACCCCAAAAAGATCGAAAAACACTTACATTATTTCGGTGTGACATTGCTGACTGATCAGTATATCCTCCGTATTCATGACACGAGATTCTTCAAAAGATTGTATAACACGTGTCAAATCCTCATCGGACCTTAAAGGAATAATGTTCATTCTTTTAAAACATATACAGAGTATACAGACAGATCCCCATTATGTGAAGATATCTTTGGTTCATTTAAGAGGAATAACATTGATTGCCATAAAAAATTTCGATTTTAGCATAATGGCGATAAGAGGTAAACCAAATAACATTGATTGCCATAAAAAATTTCGATTTTTGGTGAGTATCTAAATGAAGTATTTGACGAGATACTACAACCCTCCATATATATATATAAATCGAATTATAGACACTTACATTTCTATGGTAGTCCCTTGCGTCGGATTGTAAGGAGCGTCACTGCAAATATCTTCAACGGTTTGCGTTGGAAATAATTCATCACGGTCAATCGCGTTAAAAAGATTAATTGCAGTTAATGCTGCAGTGTCACTTTCTTCATACAAATCCGGGGAGACGTACAGGTCCATGGTGGAGGATGTGTGACATTGCTGACTGATCAGTATATCCTCCGTATTCATGACACGAGATTCTTCAAAAGATTGTATAACACGTGTCAAATCCTCATCGGACCTTAAACGAATAATGTTCATTCTTTTAAAACATATACAGAGTATACAGACAGATCCCCATTATGTGAAGATATCTTTGGTTCATTTAAGAGGAATAACATTGATTGCCATAAAAAATTTCGATTTTAGCATAATGGCGATAAGAGTTAAAACCAAATAACATTGATTGCCATAAAAAATTTGATTTTTGGCGAGTATCTAAATGAAGTATTTGACGAGATACTACAACCCTCCATATATATATATAAAATGAATTATAGACACTTACATTTCTATGGTAGTCCCTTGCGTCGGATTGTAAGGAGCGTCACTGCAAATATCTTCAACGGTTTGCGTTGGAAATAATTCATCACGGTCAATCGCATTAAAAGGATTAATTGTAATCAATGCTGCAGTGTCATTTTCTTCATACAAATCCGGGGAGACGTACAGGTCCATGGTGGAGGGAATGATTATTCACTGACGCGAAAATAGCTACTGTTACTCCAAACTGAAAAATATCCCCTTTTATATGCACAATCGCCAAGCTCCGCCCCAAAAGACCAGATGTTCGTAGTGATTGGTTGCCGGTGTAGCTGGGTGGAGCTATGACGTGTACCAATCCGCTATAACGGGGCCGGACGACTAATGACATCTTTATATTTTCTTAAAGAAATATATCCTAATTATATTTTTAAAAGAGCGTCCGGTTTCCGCGTTAAACTGTGGGTCTGAGGTGGAGTGAAAACTTTACCCGTTGTTACAATTCGAGCTAGTTGTTATTATTACTAAAGAGAAAATCATGTATGCTTTTCGGTCATACTACTGTCTCGGATCAAATGATCCTGTTATTTTAAATCCGGTTCAATAATCCTGTTATGTTGAAATGTGGAAGAGTAAGCAACGACCCTCCATATATATATTATATATATATAATATATATATATATATTATATAATCGAATTATAGACACTTACAGAAATCCTTTCCTCGTGAAAGGAAAAACAATGCTTAATGATTAACTTCTTATATTGAATAAATAACCACTCACTCGTGAAAGTTCCTCTAATTATATTTTTAAAAGAGCGTTCGGTTTCCACATTAAACTGTGGGTCTGAGGTGGAGTGAAAAATTTACCCGTTGTTACAATTCGAGCTAGTTGTTATTATTACTAAAGAGAAAATCATGCATGCTTTTCGGTCATACTACTGTCTCGGATCAAATGATCCTGTTATTTTAAATCCGGTTCAATAATCCTGTTATGTTGAAATGTGGAAGAGTAAGCAACGACCCTCCATATATATATATATATATATATATATATATATATATATATATATATATAATCGAATTATAGACACTTACAGAAATCCTTTCCTCGTGAAAGGAAAAACAATGCTTAATGATTAACTTCTTATATTGAATAAATAACCACTCACTCGTGAAAGTTCCTCTAATTATATTTTTAAAAGAGCGTTCGGTTTCCACATTAAACTGTGGGTCTGAGGTGGAGTGAAAACTTTACCCGTTGTTACAATTCGAACAATTGTGTTCGAACAATCGTCCGTAATTCTATTATTTATTATAATTGTGGGTATAGTTAACCTGGAAAAAAGAAAGTAATTTAAATTAGTACACTTAATTTTAAATAATATTTTGGGAAAACTGAGTAAATGGAAATATTATTTTCTCGAAAACTATGGGTGATAGAAAAATTCTAGGTTACATGAATGGAATTTGCTGGCAAAAGATACAAGCATATTCCTTTATTTGAACAAAACTCTCTCTCTCTTTCTTTCTCTCTCTCTCTCTCTCTCTATATATATATATATATATATATATAATATAAAATTGTGGGTATATCTAAGAAATGGAGTCAAGAGAGGATTTGTTCAAGCTGTCTGGGAGAAAGGTAAAATTATGGTCAGAAAAAAATCGCCTCGGGTGAATCGATTTGACCCAGATTGTCGGTATCCCTTTCCTCGTGTGTGTGTGTGTGTGTGTGTGTGTGTGTGTGTGTGTATAGATTTGAGAATACGATCGTGTGTTTTGTTTTTAATTCGGTGAAACGAGATACTACAGCCCTCCATATATATAAAATCGAATTATAGACACTTACAGAAATCCTTTCCTCGTGAAAGGAAAAACAACGCTAATGATCAAGCATATTCCTTTATTTGAACAAAGCTCTCTCTCTCTCTCTCTCTCTCTCTCTATATATATATATATATATATTTTTTTTTATATATATTTGTGGGTATATCTAAGAAGTGGAGTCAAGAGAGGATTTGTTCAAGCTAACTGGAGGAAAGGTAAAATTATGGTCAGAAAAAAAATCGCCTCTGGCAATAGGTGAATCGATTTGACCCAGATTGTCGGTATCCCTTTCCTTGTGTGTGTGTGTGTGTGTGTGCGTGTGTGTGTATAGATTTGAGAATACGATCGTGTGTTTTGGTTAATTTCAACTTTCTGCGTTTCTTTAAATTTCGTTTTTTTTAATTTTCTTCGCAAGGTTTCTTTACCTTTCGTTTTTTCAATTTTCTTCGTTTCTTCTTTCGTTTTTCGGTATTGAAGTAGGAATTAGGTGATTTATTGGAGCGTGTGTTTAAATGAATCTTCCAATTGATTAACTATATAAATATATTGCGGTATTTTATATGGTTGAATCTTCCAATTGATTAACTATATAAATATATTGTGGTATTTTATATGGTTTTTGCTATCTGGCAACTGAATACATGGCGCTATCTGGCAACTCAGCCAGAATAGAGGTCTATAAAAGAGTGAGAAGCTGATGACGGAGTCATTACAAGCTCAGCTCCCAGCCGTGCAAGGACCTCTGGTCCTATCTCTTTCTGGCCCTTTGGGAAAACCCCTTAGATGCCTCTTAGGTTAGGTAAACGAAAATAGCTTGGGGGAGAACTCCGCCTCCAAGTTGCATGCCCCTTGCAACCCCGGTTGGCAACAAAGGCCAGTACTCTTTGGCGGGAATTTTTTTTTGCAACACCCCACCCCCCTTTGCAATAACCACCTTTGCAACACCCCCACCCCCGTTGCAACATTAAGTAATCACTTGCAACATTCTTGCACTCTCCCCTTTTTCGGCTATACTACTCATGCTAGTGGATATATTTAGGTAAAGCTATTATCACAAACAATAGAGTTAAACGCATTTGTGAGAAAAAAGGAATAAAGTTTGTAAATTTTTGGTCTACATTTTTTGATAACGGAGAATACTTTGGCTCGGATGGGATTAATTTTAATCAAAACGGTAAGAAGAAATATGGCGTTCTTCCGAACATTAATTGTATATTGTATAATCTTTTTAAATTAGGACCTCTCAACCAGTAATTGATCCTGCTGCACCAGTAGTTAATCCTACTCCGCCAGTAGTTAATCCTACCCCACCAGTACTTAATCCTACTCTTTCAGTAGCTAATACTACTAGTGCATTGTCTGAACAAACTTCCCCCTTAGCCTTAATTGATTTACCTGCTTCGGGAAACGACTCCCGTCAAATAGGAGAAACAATAACTAAAAATCTCTTAAAATTGTGCTATTCATTGCGCGGTAAATTAAAAGCAAACTAAGGGAATTTATAGCGCTAGTCAAAGCTAAGAACTTTGATATCATAGGAATAACTTAATTCTGGATTTATTCTGAATCAAGGGACTTTGTAGGACAATTTGAAATGGTAGGTTACAAAATGTTTCACAAAGATAGAAACGGGAGGGAAGGTGGTGGAGTACTTTTATATGCTCGTGACTTCCTGCACCTGGTAAATCGTAATATTGTTTCTACTCATGAAATGTTGGGAAGTGAAGTAAATTTGAACAATAAAATGAGGGGTCGCGCGTCTTAAGGTACCTAAGCGCCACAACAAGCGAAAACGTGTTTTTGATGGATATCACTATTTTCACCCTTCCTCTATCGCGTGGTTTGAGTTATAATGACCTTACGACACTAGAAGTATGGTTGAAAACCTTATGAAGCGAACTGCTTTTTTCACCTCTATCGCCAGCCAAAAGTTCACCCAAAGTTCGGCATAATAAGAAAATAAAAAAATTTAAAAAAATATATATAAAATATGAAAACCTATTCCAAAAACTCATCATCTTCGTTAGCATACTTAGAACTCTAATTTAGCCAAAAATGAACGTTCTAGCTCAATTAATAGCAGAGATACTATTGCCAGAATATTGCTGAATTTTGGAGGCGATTTCTGACGAATTTTAATTTTGGCGCTTAGGTACCTTAAGACGGGGGACCCCTCAAATAGTGCATCTATTTCTAATATATGGCCTCCTCACTACCGCGTTGATAAGTATATAAACTTGTATAATCAATTAAGCAGATCAATGAATAATAAGATTAGTGTAATTTTTGGTAAGTTTAACTGCAGTAAAATAAACTAGGAAGACAAAACAGCTGGTGCTGAAGTCTCAAGACTATTGGAATTTGCAAATGATAATTTAAGTCAATGGGTAGACAATCCTATTAGGGGTAATAATAAACTAGACCTCGTATTCACGAGCAAAGATGATGTAGTCTCTAACCTGAATATTGGTGAAACTTTGAGTAATAGCAACCACATGTGATTAGATTTTACCTCAGGGTTCCAATTAGTACACGAGAAAAGACGCACAGGATCACTTTAACATATTGCTTCCCAAAGCATTCGGGTAGCAATATGTTAAAGTGATCCCTCCTGGGAAGTAATATGTTAAAAAGAGAAAGGTTGGTTGGTTAGAAAGAGGTTGGTAATCTAGGCTAACTAACGAAAATATCACGACCTAACCTAACCAATCGTCAAGGGCGTACAGTTGACCTAACGATTGGTTAGGTTAGGTTGTGATATTTTCGTTAGTTAGCCTTATAAGGCTAACTAAAGAAGGCTGGGACCCTGTTCTTCAGGTGATCCAAATATTTTACATTCACAAAAAATGGCAAAGCCAAATAAGTTACGTTGTCCATAAATTTACATTTTCTTCTCTAGCTAATCTCTAAATATTATAAACTATTGTAATGTAACTGTAATTGGTTGTGTAATGTCTATTTTTGGGAAGCAATATGTTAAAGTGATTAACACTGGAAAGCAATATGTCAAAGTGATATACACTGGGAAGCAATATGCTAAAGAGAGGTTGCTGGGAAGCAATATGTTAAAATGATCCGACGCACAAAAGGTTGGATTTCTCTGGCGCAAATTTTGAATGTTTTCGAAGTAGTTTAGACACTCTTGAAGTTCTAATAAGCGAGGATGTCAGTGTCACCTGGAGCTCATATTGGGGTCAATTTAGAATATTACAGGACACTTTTATACCCACTAAAATCGTTTCCTCCTTGTCAACCAAGACGCCGAAATGGTTTAACAATGAAATTAGCAATGCTAGTACGGAAAGAAATAGAGCCTACAAACTACTTAAGTCACATTCTAAGCAGACTAATTCATAAAATTATATAACCCTACGTTAGAGAGTTAAATCCTTAATTATGATAGATCAACTAAACGTGATGAAGAAGCTAGAGTTGTTTCACTCTGTAAAGTTAACCCTAAAGAGTTTTTTGCCCATTAATAGCAGGAAGCCAATTAAATATTTGTAGGTCCCCTAAAAGATACAAATAGCATACTGAAATTCAGTGATATAGATATAGCTAATATGTTAAGCGAGTTCTTCGTTACAGTCTTCACGGAAAAAGACTTAATTGAAGTACCAAATCCCCGGATTACGTATGACGGTAACCATCCCTTAGACTTTAAGGTCTCTAAGGCTTAGAGACCACAAGTTCTACGAGAGATGAGGTGCAGCAACTAATTGGCAAGATTAATAAATACAAATCATCCAGCCCTGACTTATTTCTTCCAAGGGTATTTAAAGAGGTTAGCCACAATATTGTTGATGATTTAGTAGTCATATTCAAACAATCATTCGAATTAGGAAAGTTCCAACCGACTTAAAATTAGCAAATGTAACACCAATCTTTAAAAAGGGTGGTAGGCAAAATCCTCGCAATTACCGCTCGATCAGTTTAACGTCAGTTGTCGGCAAGCTATTGGAGTTCATTATTACAGAATGTATTGTGTAGCACCTCGAATTAAACAATTTAATTTTTTATTTTCAGCATGGATTTAGGCGGCATAGATCTTGTCTAACAAACTTGTTAGAATTTTTCCATAATATGTATACTTTATACAACTCAACTGCAATAGATATAGTATATCTCGACTTTCAAAAAGCATTTAACAAAATCCCTCAGGCGAGATCAGTGACTAAATTAGAGGACTAGCAATTAACGGGCTCGTTTCCAATTGGATTGAAGATTGAGTAAGAGATAGAAAGCAGAAAGTGGTAATAAATGGAGTGGCTTCGGACTGGCGCCGTCACCAGTGGGGTTCCACAGGGTTCCGTTCTGGGCCCTTTACCATTTATGTTCTATATAAACGATATAGACGTTGGGTTGCTAAGTACAGTTTCTAAATTTGCAGATGATGCCAAGTTAGGAAATAGTATAAGTAATGGCGAATGGTCTGCTACTTGGCAGATGCCATTCAACTTGGACAAATGTAAAGTAATGCACATAGGTCACAAGAACCCGAAGGCCGATTACTCTCTGTTGGAGAACTTGACTGAGACTGATCTAGAGAAAGACTTAGGAGTTTTTCAAACCGTCGAAGCACTGTGCAGAAGTCGAAAGAGGGCCTTAAAATTACTAGGTTATATTAAAAGACAGTTCCGATTTAAAAATAAGAAGATTGTAATGTCTCTTTATAATTCACTGGTTAGTCCTCAACACGAGTATTGAGTATTGTGTGCAGCTTTGATCTCCATCCTTTAGGAAGGATATAGAAAGGTTGGAAAGGGTACAAGCAAGGGCCACAAAATCAATCCCTTCCTTGAGACTGCAAAACTACTACCGAAGGTTAGAACGCCTAAATTCGTTTACCTTAGAAGGCTTAGAGACTAGGAGGTTGTGCGGTCAGCTTATTCAAGTTTTCAAGATACTTAATGGAATAGACAAGGTAGATTACAGGAAATTATTCTCATTCAATACCAATCCGACAAAAAATAATAGTTTTAAATTTGAACTTAAAACATTTAGTACCTCCATCTGTGGTAATTTCTCTCCTATAAAAAGCTAATATCTGGAACCAACTTCCTCAGAAGTTGTTTCAAGCCAAGGTGTAAACATGTTTAAATTTAAATAGGCTGGCCAAAGTCCTGAATACACTCAAGGTTTAAGACTGCCCTTACATATAATATAATTTGTGGAAATAGTATTATAACGTAACCCTGCAGGAGTTTGTTTAAACCAGTGGTTTCCAAACTGTGGGGCACGCCCACTGGGGGGAGTGCATACTGTTGGCTAGGGAGGCGCAGCCTCACGGGATACTAAGTCAACGCCGAGTGAGTGTTGGAACGCAGTCAACTATTTAAAACCAGCAGCGTTTGAGTTTTTGTGTCAGTCAGTTGAGGCTGACTTTGGACTGACAACTTCTGAGAAAGAACAACTCATAGATTTATGAAGTGATGGTTTGCTAAGACAAGCATTTGATCCACGAACTCTGGCTATGTTTTAGTTGAATATAAAAAATGAATACCCAGTCTTGTTAGATAAGGCATGAACACTCTTCTCCCTTTTGTTACATCCTACTTATGTGAAACGGGATTTTATGCTGTGGCTTTCATGAAAACAAAGTACCGATCTCGCTTAATTATTGAAAAAGAACTAAGAATCGCTATTTCATCAATGACTCAGCGATTCTGGAAACTTTGTGCGGAGAAACAAGCTCACACATCACATTGATGAAAGTAAGTGCTTTGTTTAAGAATATTATGTTCATTTGCTTTACACATGTGCCCTTTTTGGTTACCTCAAAAAATCTGATTAATAATAGAAGTACGAATAATTGTATATGCCATTTTAGTTACTTGAATCATTGATATTTAATGGGGGGGGGGGGGGGCGCAACCATAATTTTGGGAGTTAGGGGGTCGTCGTAATATAAAGTCTGGAAAACACTGGTTTAAACATTTCCTCCTACACTTAATTCTCATCCCACTTTAGAGGGACGTCTCTGGTTGATTGTATCCCACATAGCATGATCACCGATCGAGCAACTCATTTTTTTTTATCATTTGCCTTATAAACACCTCTACGTGGGAGACTCTTGAATTCGCCGTAGAAACAACGGGTGATAACCCACAAAACACTTTCATTCTCCATAATGGACAGGATAGATACAGGGACCTCCCGCTGATATTCCTCGCTAGAAAGAGATTTTCTCTACTCTCGTGGTGACACAACACTGCGAAGTATGAACGACTTAATACAAGGTGAGTCAAAAGTCTGGAAACATAGGAACTATGCCTTTCAATGCAAATACTGTATATATATGTATATTTGCATTGAAAAGCGTAATTCCTATGTTTCCAGACTTCTGACTCACCCTGTATATCACTTGCTGCATGAACACCTTTCATGGCAGGAGATTCAAGTTGAAATTCGGTGGTATTCAGAGTGTTGGCAGATACATACAGAGGACAGACATCCAATTACAGTAAACACGCACACACACTTGCACGCTTTGTTAACCCTTTGACGCCGAACATTGCCTGATGGCAACATGCGCTTGACAATCGATTTTGAGCCTTACATTCTGAATATTTTGGCTTGAACAAGAAAAAAAAATTAAAAATTTTGTAATTCAGGCATGAAAGGGTTAGTATGTCTAAGAATAGAGTAGAAAATATTTTGTAGGAACACATAATTTCATAACCATAAAAAAAAAACTTAAAAAATGCATGGGATGGATTAGGTTAGGCAGAGTTGCATTTCTGCCGACACATTTCTTTTTCTGTTGGTTGGCTGGATGTACGTGACGGGTGAGGGTATAGTGTGAAAAAACTGATTTCTGTTCTCAGCTCTTGTAAGGTTTTTGTGACGATACCAAGTGGCTGATGTGCGATCGGTACAAGTATATTATTGGTTAGTTTATACAGCGATGCTATTTAGTGTTCGATCTCTGTGTGGATAGCGTAATTGTAGAGCTAGCTTATATATTCTTCTCTTTTAGTAAAATTTCCTTGGCTACTTTTCCAGGGTCAAGGTATTTTTCAACCTTTTTCAGTACCCGCCTCTGGCGAGGAGGGAGCGGAGGGTGGGGAGAGCACTAGGGCATGGTTCTGATTAATCAGTTAATCATTGTTTCGAATTTAATCATTAATTAATCAAAAAATATTTTTAGAAAATGATGGTAAGTGATTAATTTTCCTCATAATTTCAGTATCATTTTACCATAAATTTTGTAATGTATCATTTGAATTTGGCACCTTTTTGCATATATAAACTACCTAATCCGCCCATGCCTGATTTCCTGAACTAAAGCAAACTAAATGTTTGAGCAAACTGTTTTCTTCGGACTTATCTCAGGCAACAGAAACAATAAAGCTCTTTTTTACTCTTTTCAGAAGTATTTAATTCCTAATAAATTTTAATCAGTTAATCATTGATTAATTAGAAAATTTCGCCATTCATCACTTTTTCCTAAAAATTATTAATTAACCATGCCCTAGAGAGCGCCTTATGCTTTTCTAGCCCGTTTTGAACTACTGCTAGAATAGTTAAAAATTAACAGTCTAATAACACTACCCTCCCCAAGTGGACCGAAAGGTCTTTGAGGCTTCTTCTTGTCCTTGTAGCTCCTTCTCTCTCTCTCTCTCTCTCTCTCTTCTCCCTCTCTCTCTCTCTCTCTCTCTCTATATATTAATATATATATATATATATATATATATATATATATATATATATACACTGTATATGCTTTCTCGAAACTACTAGAAAAAACTCTTGTTACTCCGATTAAATGATTACCTATGGACATCTCCTAATCAGTTTGGTTTTAAAAGGTCCCACTCAACTGATCTATGTATCTATGTACTTATCTAACAATATCTAAATACATTGACAGTAATTCAACTATTTATAGCTGTTTCCTAGATATAAGTAAGGCATATGATAGAGTGAGCCATAATATTTTATTTAAAAAAAATAAAAGACAGGAAGGTTCCTATGTACATATTAAATTTATTGAAATTTTGGTATTCCCAACAATCTTTTACCGCTAGGTGGGGCAATGTACTATCCGAATGTTTTGGCTCCTCTTGCGGGGTGATACAAGGCTTCTTGCTCTCCCTTATGCTGTTTAACGTGCATATTGACGGATTAATTGCTTCACTTAATGAGGCAACAGTGGGATGTTGTATAGATAACACAAGGATAAATAACTTAGTTTATGCCGATGATATGGTGTTAATAAGTCCCTCTGTTAAAGGTCTGGATCGGCTACTAAAAGTCTGCAAAGTGTATTTGCAGAAACATGATATTCTTTTTAATGATACAAAAGCTAAGGTTATGCAATTTCATCCCAAAAGCTGTAATCAGCCAGCTGATATCAGGTTTAAAATGAAAGGTGAAATAATTGAAGAAGTACAAGAGTTTAAGTATGTAGGTCAAACTATTAGCAGCCCCTTGAGTGATGACTCTGATATAAGAAAACAATCTCGAAGCCTTTGTGCTAAAGCGAATATGACTATAAGGAACTTTCGGTTCTGTACAAGTGCAGCTAAAGACACTCTTTCGTACTTTCTGCAGTAATATATACGGACAGCAACTGTGGGTGAATTATAAAAAAGGTTCTGGCAGAACCCTAAATTTGCTGTACAACAGGTCTTTTAGACTCATTAAATTACCCCCGAGATGCTCAGCTTCGCAAATGTTTGCTACCCGCAATGTCCCGAGCTTCTCGAAAGCAACAAGACGTGCTCAATACAGTATAATGCAAAGAATTAAAAATTCAACCGACCCGATTATCCAATCCATGAGTCCTGCCGTTTATCCTCTAAGCTATGGAATTCTTAGTACGAAAACGTTTGTCTGTGGCTCCACTTAACTACGGCATTACTGTATTATTTCTAATCAACTGTGTATATTTATATCTTTAGTATGCGAACTGTCATTGTATTAATAACATTTGTCACATGGACTATAGTCTGCCAATAAACCTTTTCATTTTCATTTCATATATATGTATCTAGAAATTTAAGTGAAAAGGGACGTGTAATAATAAAAGTGAAATACTATAGAATTTTTTTGGTTTATTTGTTACCGACCAAGAAAGTCATAAAATTTGCAAGAATTTCACAGGTTACTTTTAGAGGAGAAATTTGGTTTTATTTACAAACCACTACAGTAGGGCAAGGTCGGGAACCTGCGGCTCCGAACACCCGTTCTTGTAGTTCTTATAAATTATAGTTCCATATGAAGTAAGTTGCTAATAATAAAGTTTTAAAAATATGAAATGAAATAGTTATGAATAATATAATACAGTATGTTCATTTCAGATATTAATATTATTGCCAATATAATATCATCATCATTGATAATGATAATAATGATGATGATAATGATAAGCGTTATTGGCAGGATATAATTATTATTAGTATTGTTTTTATTATCATTAATAATACAAACAAGGTCATTATATTAATTTAATTACGTATTTATCGCTAACTCATATACTCGTAAATGTGGTTATTGATTATTATAATTATAAAACAAAAAAGTGTATTTATACCCGCGGCTCTTTATTCCTCATTATTATTTTATATGACCCGATGTGACTCTCAAGCTGTTAAAGGTTCTCAATCTCTACTCCAGACAGCTGCAAAATGTATAGCTAATTTTTAGCATCGACAGGTAGTATCTGCTGGCTAAAATTTAAAGTTTATAGACATTTTAAAATCAGATTAGTCTTAAGTTGAAAAATATACGTTAAAATATATTATGAGAACTGGGCACGCGTATACTGCAAAGAATACTACTAAACGTTTGGAACACGTTATCCAAGGATCGAGAACCATCACCAGCTTGAGAGCCACATTAAGTTATACAAAAAAATTACCAGGAATAAAGACCCTCAGATATAAATACAGTTTTTGGTTTTATAATTATAATGGCATAAACACAACCGATAAAAACATTTCAATTAATATAAGGAACTTCTCTCTTTTGTATTACATACGAAAGTGCTTTGTCCTTAGTGTTTATCCTTTTCCTTGATGATTTTTAACACACACACAACACACACACACACACACACACACATATATATATATATATATATATATATATATATATATATATATATTCAGGATAAAAACGAAGACGTAGAGCAAAAAGATCATTATATTTGGCTGCAGCCGTTTCGGGCAACTCTACCCATCTTCAAGGCCTAATTAATAGAGAGCTAAAATTAATAAATGATACAAAAGATATAAATGACGAGAGTTAAAACCTAAACAAATGTACAAAAATTAAAATTATTCAAATAGAAAATACAAATTAGAAACGGGCTAGAAGAAGATCAAATCAAAAGTAAAATATATAAATGACACAAAAAATATAGGAATCATAAATGTAAAACCTAAAACTAAAATCATTCAAAATAAAACTGTTAAAAACCTTCACAAGTAAAAAGTTAAACGGAAAACTACAAGAATGAAACGACACACCTGTATTCAAAGAACAGCCGCAAGAAACTGAAGCAAAAAGGCGACAGGGTCGCAGAGAAAATTTAGAAGGTAGTTGATCTAGTTAATGTAAAGGGGGTAACAGCCAGAATCAGTGTTTAGACTACGGTTCAAAAACTTAATACATAAAGATTCATAAATACGAAGCGAGGACGAGCATTTTAATGATTTAAGAATTTTAAAATTTTCAATTATTTCTTTAAAAATGGTTTTCCACGGAATCTTGTAAGAGGTGTTATTGGTAAGTTTCTTAATAATGTATATTCCCCTAAAATTGTTCCAACGTGTGATGTTCCTAAGAATTACTGTATATATATATATATATATATATATATATACACGGTGAACCAAAAGTAGGTGGACAGTAGGTTGAATACGGTTTGTGTTATTTATATTATAACTATGGTGTTCATTATAACTATGGTGTTTGTGTTTTATTATATTAAATATTATAACTAAATTTATTTAAATTTTATTTTGTATTATAGTATACAAAAAAATTAAATATGTATTCTCAAAATAAACGTTATCATTTACTGTCCACCTACATTTGGTTCACCCTATATATATATATATATATATATCTTGTTTTACCTGATGTCTACTATTTTAACTCTTTGGTGAAGAAACATTTGTTAAATATTGTGAGGAAATTTTATTTTCACACTGATTTTAAGATTGCCTTTGTAAACAGTAATACCCTTGCTTGTTTTTTCGATGTCAGGACGAAATCCCCCTGCAATGAGCTGTTCTGTCGTTTATTTGTTTACCTGCCCTGGGTTTTCCCAGGGGAACTACGTTAGCAGTACAGTTCGTTCTTTGCGGGCGAGATTTTGCTCCCATATGGGTATTAGTCATAGGACGGGGAAGGTTTTGTTGAGAAAAGACCAATCTGCTATCAGAAGTCATTCCATCAATTGTAAGGCTGTTTCTACTGAAAATTTTAAAATTCTTAAATCATTAAAATGCTCGTCCTCGCTTCGTATTTATGAATCTTTATCTATTAAGTTTTTGAACCGTAGTCTAAACACTGATTCTGGCTGTTACCCCCTTTACATTAACTAGATCAACTACCTTCTAAATTTTCTCTGCGACCCTGTCTCCTTTTTGCTTCAGTTTCTTGCGGCTGTTCTTTGAATACAGGTGTGTCGTTTCATTCTTGTAGTTTTCCGTTTAACTTTTTACTTGTGAAGGTTTTTAACATTTTTATTTTGAATGATTTTAGTTTTAGGTTTTACATTTATGATTCCTATATTTTTTGTGTCATTTATATATTTTACTTTTGATTTGATGTTCTTCTAGCCTGTTTCTATCATAATTTGTATTTTCTATTTGAATAATTTTAATTTTTGTACATTTGTTTAGGTTTTAACTCTCGTCATTTATATCTTTTGTATCATTTATTAATTTTAGCTCTCTATTAATTAGGCCTTGAAGATGGGTAGAGTTGCTCGTCTGCTGCAGCCAAATATAATGATCTTTTTGCTCTACGACTTCGTTTTTATCCTGAATGTAAAAGTACGTCTCCTTAGGGGGAGATCTTATTTCATATATATATATATACACACAGTGTATATATATATATATATATATATATATATATATATATATATATATATATATATATATATATATATATATATATATATATATATATATATTAGTGGTAGACCGGATATCCGCGTCATTTTTAACATCCGCGTTTCTGACTGCGGATGTTATGCGGATATTACCTCCAATAAATTATGCAATTTACAATTAAATTAGCTTATAAAGTAGCTTATAAGGCCCAGTCATGCACATTTCATGTAAAGTATTAATTTTTAATGAACAACAAATATATAAACCTCAAAATACAATACCTGGTAACACAGAAAATTGAATGAAACTTGTTTCATTGAATTTTCTGTGGCGGTGAAACTCTTGAGAAAGTTATTATTTTATCATAATGAAAAATATTAATATTAATTTTAATTCTTATGCTTTGCCTGCCATAATAGTAATATCACGAAATTTGAAAAATTATGTCATATATTCATAATTCTATATTATATTGATAGATTAACTAAATATCCACATCCGCATCCGCATCCGCAGATGTTGAAAAACTGACATCCAGTCCACCACTAAATTATATATATATACATATATATATATATACTGTATACATTTCAAAATTACATAAAGTGCTTTTCTTTTACCTTGTTAGTCTTAAATAATGGACATGTGAAGAGGAGGGTGCTGTTAAAGACAACTATAATTAATTATTAATTAAAAATATATTTTAATTTCTTTTTACTTTCGATTATTTCAATCTTTTCAATCTATCTCTTAATTTAGACGAAAAACATACACTCAAAATAAAATTAGATGTTTTAAATCAGGGGTCACCAACCTTTTTTTTGTTCACCGCCTACTTTTACGATTTTTTGAAAATTAAAAAAGCTTATCGCCCACCTTTGATCAAAAAGAATAAATCAACACACTCGATAAAATAAATAATAAAATAAATGTTTAATTACCTTTAATGTGAGCCCACTAGTGGGCGTTACCGCCCAGGTTGGTGACCCCTGTTTTAAATAGAACAAGACCTATCTATTACTCAGAACTCCTCCCTACTACTCTTCTTAATACTGTAAATTAATTACACAAAAGCATAAGTATAAATAAATATACGGATTACAACCGCAAACACAAAGTTCCTTCGGCAACATTCATCCAGCAAAAGAATAAAGTTTATTTCCATAATGAGAGAATCAAACAGTTTCCCAAAGTGTGGCAGTAACAGTGAACTCTTCGCTGCGACACCCACATTTGCCGTCCTTCGAACCAGCCTTTCTAAAGCACTACATCAATCTTTAACATAACATCACTCCGGCATACAAAACGCTATTTAACTTCTCACTTCAAGAATGGGAAGCCGTTCTGAAATTAATTAAAAACAATGTATTGAAGTGCAGTTATACGATTATACGATAGCTTTACCTTGTAAATACCGTATTGGTTAGAACAAACTTTTATAATAGAACGATAATTTCATGGGATATATATATATATATATATATATATATATGCGTCTCGGTGGTTAGCGTCGCTGACTACGAATGCATCGGCCCCGGGATCGAGACCTAGTGACAGCAGGCGGCGCGCAGCAAAACCCAGCTGTTCATCCTTCCACACAATAAAGAAATTGGTTGGTAGATAAATGGGTACCCTAGGTAGCCTAGTGGTTAAGACGCTGGGCTGCTGGTGGGGCGTGGATCGGATTTCACGTTAAACTGTAGGTGTAAGGTAGAGTGACAAGCTTGACCTTCGTCAGAAGGAACAATTCGGGCGGAAGCAAAACCAAGGTTAACCAAAGTGTGTATATATATATATATATATGAATAGAAACGACATAAGTATTAAGGAACGTTTCTGCACACGAGGAAGAGAAATCACGAATAAATGAAAAATGAGGCGAACCGCCCGGGAATCGAACGCAGGGCCTTCCAATTGCCGGTTGGATGCGCTACCATTACACTACGGACCTCGATTATTCACAAATCGAAATTCTCCTACATAGGGCAGAAACCAATGCCCTGAGAGGGCACCCTCGCAAATCGTGAATATGTGCATTTAACTGCAATGACCACGCAGTATATAAATGAATAGAAACGACATAAGTATTAAGGAACGTTCCTTAATACTTATGTCGTTTCTATTCATTTATATACTGCGTGGTCATTGCAGTTAAATGCACATATTCACGATTTGCGAGGGTGCCCTCTCAGGGCATTGGTTTCTGCCCTATGTAGGAGAATTTCGATTTGTGAATGATCGAGGTCCGTAGTGTAATGGTAGCGCATCCAATCGGCAATTGGAAGGCCCTGCGTTCGATTCCCGGGCGGTTCGCCTCATTTTTCATTTATTCGTGATTTCTCTTCCTCGTGTGCAGAAACGTTCCTTAATACTTATGTCGTTTCTATTCATTTATATACTGCGTGGTCATTGCAGTTAAATGCATATATATATATATATATATATATATATATATATAAAATTTTCGCTGATCAAGGGAAGCTATCATCACATCACTTCCCAGTGATCAGCGAAGTTAAGCGACATTGGATCGGAGATAAGTTGGCTGGGAGACCGTCGTTTGCGTCCAAACTATGTACCGACCAGTGGTTATTTCACGTAAAGCTGTAGGTCCCCCCTCCCCGTCATATGACCTTACATGTTGTGAAGGAGGTTAAACAACCTTATCATTACATTTGAGTCACAAAGGAAACAGAAAATAATTCTTCCTCGCACTTTCGATTTTATTACGCCTCTTCACGAAATGCACCATGCAGAGAGAGTACACCAAGTTATAGAGCCCAGAAAACCCCCTGATAAACAAGTTTACGACCCCTGCGATCAAAAGATGATCCCTTTAGTTGATAACACAATCCTGTCTTGTTATCAGATTTTCTTCAGAAAATTAAATGGGACTGTGACGTCATACGCATTAATGACGTATTCTTAAGGTATTTATAAACTGGTCGGAGAGTAGGAGTAAAGTTGGTGTCATTCTCCTACTCTGAGTCATTCCCCGAAGAGGAAGAAGCGAGTAGCATGGGTCCAAAAATGTTGAGTGGGGGAAGGGGGGTAGGGGTAATGGGATAGTGCCAACTGGAGGAGTACCAGTGCCAATGGCAGTTCCAAGTGGGGAGTGCCAGCTCCGAAAAGTAGGAAACTGAATATAGAGTAAGCTAACCTAATAGGGGAGTAATATAGTATAGTAACCTAATCTAACATATAGTATAGAAGCTAGACTATAGTAACCTAACCTAACATATAGTATCGACTATAGTAACCTAACCTATCCTAAATCGCAAGCATAATCTTTTCACGCTACCCCCATGCGGACACCAGTGAACTCTGTCTTGGCATAACAGTAATATTACACCACCGGGAGTCGAACCCCCGCCCTCAGGCTTTATACTACAGTACAATAATTCGTTTTTGCATAACCTAACCTTATTTTTCACTTTACCACAAGAATAACCTACTCTCACACATCATCTCTGATATATATATATATATATATATATATAGTAGGCCTAGTTATTAGCCGATTGAGGTGATAATTATGATTGATAATGATTTGATTGTTAATGACAAGCCTGGGGGTCAACAATTTACAATGTCCTACGGTATCACCGGTTTGAGGTGGCCAATGAAGTAGGCTTACTATAATTACTTTCTGAGTGAGACGAATGATCTGAGGTCACCAGCTTGGATTACACCCCAGCAAACAATATTAATAAGGTTAGAAAAATTACCTAGTGGTTTTGTGTTTAATTACGAAAATAAATCAATTATTTGTTCACAGCGATTAACAATGCAATGACGGTAGTTATAGTGATTAACAATTATAACGGCATTTATATTATGCTAAAGATGACAGGCTTAGCAAATAAAGAAATGGTTATACAGCTTAATTGTTAAGTAAGGTTATACAGGCTAATGAGTTGTGCACAAATGGAAACGCAGCATGAAATATGAAGCCTATTGATAACAGAAATTATGCACGTGCGTTTGGGGCACTGAATGGATTACGTAATACACTGATTTAGGTAGGCTGGAGAGTTACTTATAAATAGAACATAGAATAGATGATGCAGCCTATTAATGATAGAAAGAATGCACCCAAGTTGAAACTCGGAGGCATTCAGAGTTGGCAGATACATACACAGAACAGACATCCAATTACAGAAAACACGTTCACACACTTGCATGGCTTGTTAATATGTCTAAGCATACAGTAGAAAAATATTTTGTTATTTTGTAGAAATGACAATTTCATTTAAAAAAACTTTAAAAAATGCATGGCATGGATTAAGTGAGGTAGGGTTGCATATCTGCTGACAATTTTTTTCTTTTGGTTGGTTGGATGCACGTGACAGGTGAGGGCATGGTGTGGAAAATCTAATTTCTCTTCTTAATTCTTTTGTTCGAGGTTTTTGTGACGATACCAAGTGGTTGATGTGCGATCGGTACAAGTATATTTAGTGCTATTTAGTGTACGATCTGTGTGTGCATGGCGTAACTGTAGAGCTGGCGTATATATTCTCCCTCTTTCCTGTAAAATTTTCTTGGCTACTTTTCCAGGGTGAAGGTACTTTTCAACCTTTTTCCATACCCTCCTCTGGCAGGGAGGGAGCGGAAGGTGAGGAGAGAGCCTTATGTTTTTCTATCCCGATTTCTACTACTGCTAGAATAGTTAAAAAATGAACAGTTTAATAATTATAAGTACAGTAACTGCCCCTAGTGGATCGAAAGATCTTTGAGGCTTCCTCTTATCCTTGTAATTCCTTGTAACTCTCTCTCTCTCTCTCTCTCTCTCTCTCTCTCTCTCTCTCTCTCTCTCTCTCTCTCTCTCTCTTACGCCGAACATATATTATTATTATTTCTCCCGTTCAGAGTCGGTTAACGATATTATCATTATTAGTGTTCTATACCTCATCGCCATCCCCAAAGTCAGCTACTTTCAGCCAGGTGGCACACACCCACACACACACTTCGTATGACAAACTGGCAAAAGTCAGATATCACATGATAGACAGCACTGCAGCCTTGTGGATGCTGAAATCCACTTTCCATTGTATATACAGTAATTTAATTATACATTAATTCCTATTATAATTTTCTTGTGTTGATCATTATAAATTGAACCTTGATGTGAAGGGGTTTTAACATCAGCTAAAAAATGTTCCAAATACTGACCGTCAGCCCTGCAAAGCCTAGTGCCACCCCTGGAGGGCCTGGAGAAATCAAGGTTGGGGACTAACGTCATAAGATCCTCACGGTCGTTGATAAGATGTATTTGAGGGGGTTAGGGGGAAGGATAGGCTATCCTGCCCTAAACAAAGGGTAGACCGGGTTAAGGGAAACTTTATAAATGCTTATAAGCTATATTTCACGATCATATATACTCATCGCCCACGCGCTCACGTCGAACCATCCACGTCGCACAGTCCCACTGGGCTGTCCATTACTCTGTGTTCGTTTGTGCATGCAGGAAAACGAAGCTCTCTCAAGCATAACTTTTCTCCTGATATATATATATATATATATATATATATATATATATATAGTGTCTCGTTGGCACTATAATAATGTTAATTATAATGTTAATGAATGTCAATGATTATTGATTAGGATTGCTTGGCGCTGGAGTCACCAGGCCTTTTCGGACCAAATAATGTTATTAATTAAGGAAATAAATAGAGTGAGTTTTCTTCCTTTATTATACAAAATAAATGAGTTTTAAATGAAACGAGGTTGCAATTGTCTGAATGAAAGTTCACTTGAAGTGTATGAATGTACATTGTACAACTTGAATGATGACTTCAATATTATAATAACTCGCAAGGTAATGATTAGTCTTTATATAAAGTTAGTTGAGTGAACTAGGCCAATAGGGCTTGTTACAACGTTGTTTACATGATGAGATCTAACGTGTCACTGAGATCCTTCGAGGAGGGAGGTGAGATGCGATTTAAGCAGAAGCAAATGCCTTGAGTGTGCCTCGTGATGTGACGTCAGTAGTATAGCCGCAAAAGGTTAGAGTGCAGGAACGTTGCAATGTTGCAAGAGATAATGATCAATGTTGTAAAGGGGGTAGGGGTTGCACATGGGGTTTGGGGGTTGCAAAGGGGGGTAAGGGTTGCACAGGGGGATGGGGGTATGCAATGAAGGGGGTATGTAACAACTCAATGTTGCAAAGGGGTGGGGGATGCTGCAGGTGAAACAAGGGGTCATGAAACTTGGAGGCGGCGTTATCCCCCAAGAGAAAGACAGGAGAAGGAGAGAAAGGAAGAGAGGTGTTCACCTGGCTCCTGCCAAGTGCATAATAACGCTTCAGCCGACCCGCCGTCCTCTTATAGATTCCTAATCAGCCAGTTGGCTTAATCAGCCAGTTGGCTTAGAAGGAGCCAAGGGGGGAGGGGTACACCAGAAGGGGGGAGAAGGGAGGGATCTTCGGGGGGAGAAAGAAGGATGACCTCCCCCCAAAGGGGTTGCCTTAGCCTAAGAGAGAAAGGATAGACGGAGGAGGACTTTGGGGGGACAAGGTGCGATGTCCTAACCCCCCAAAGGGAAACTAAGCTAAGTCTTAACCTAAGAAGGGAAGGAGAGAGATCTTTATTCGGCAGAAGTTCGCATCAAACTACCAGCTCCGAAGCCAAGCGGGTCTTATATAGATGATGGTTGAGTTGCCAGATACCATTTTTTATTTTAATTGTACAGGTATACATTATTAGGGTGAGTTGCTAGATACCACCATTTATTTTAATTCGTTACCAAAGCAAACGTACTTTCTCTTTTAAGCGAAATAATCAACAATATTAACAATAAAAACTATTTATTAATAAATAAATAGAATTTGTCTTCTACTGCACAAAAATAATATAATACGTACAATCGTCAAAATAAATAGTTCAGGCAAAATACACACACACACACACACACACACACACACACACACCTCTGTATATATTATGTGAATGAAAATCAGAAAAATGACAAAAGTATATTAATAAAGCAAACGTACTTTCTCTTTTAAGCGAAATAATCACCAATATTAACAATAAAAACTGTTTATTAATAAATATGTAGAATTTGTCTTCTACTGCACAAAAAATAATATAATACTTACAACAGTAAAATTTATTTCCACGTTATGTTAGACGAGGAGGAAATTGAGCCAGGAACGCCAAAGAATCACACCTGTTTACCCCGAGGCCTTTTTGAAAGCTACGATCGGGCGCAAAGGAATTTGGGTCAACTTGCTCTCTCTCTCTCTCAAAGACACGCTGCGCTCTCCATGCGTTTGTCTTCCTTGTAAAAAAAAAATGTTTTTATTAAATGCGTTGATTATTTCTCTTTACTTGCAAATTTGTATGGCATCATCTTAGTTTATTGAAATGAATGAATAAAAAATGGAAAGGTATATTATTATTATTATACATTTTTCAAAATTAACACACACTCACACACACATACACAGATTTTTGTCAGAGAAAGTGAGGATCACGCACACGCGCGCGCACACACACACACACACACACACACTATATATATATATATAGGGTAATATGCACAAAGACAAATTTTTCCATGTAGTAATAATAATAATTAACTCCTCGCCGAATTGCAAAGATTAAGCTTTCCACCCCGCATTAGACCTACAGTTTAACGTGGAAACCGAATCAGAAATACATCTCGTCAGGGAATCATTGCTCACTCTTTCACATCATAATTTCAACATTTAAAATAACAGAATCATTTCTTCCCATCTTATTTTCAGTTTTGGGTCCTTTACTGACTAGTCGATTACATTAGTGATTATTGATCCGGGAATAGTATGATCGCAAAATGTGATATGCACAAAGACAAATTTTTCTATGTAGTAACAATAATAATAACTCCTTTTTACAGAATTGCAATGGTTAAGCTTTTCACTCCGCCTTAGACCCACAGTTAAACGAATTGAAATTCAATAACTAAATACAATTTTTCCACACGCCTACGCGAGAAGTCAAACCGAATACATTAATTAATCAAAGTTGAAACTCAATCAGAAACAGAAAAAATATCATTACACACCTTTCACTTTCTCCCTTTTAGCCGAATTGCAATGGTCAAGCTTTTCACCCGCATTAGACCTACAGTTTAACGTGGAAACCGAATCAGAAATACATCTCGTCAGGGAATGACTGCTCACACTTTTGGCAAACCTTTCTTGTGTTTCAAAAACAGAAAAAAATATCATTACACACTTTTCACTTTCTCCTTATAGTTTATATATATATATAGAGAGAAAGAATCAATTTCGGATTTTTAATTTTCACACCAAAGGGTCTATTTACTTTTTGTCACTCCTCTACATATAAAACTTTTCATATCATTTCATTTTCATGTCATTTCACTTCATTTCACTAATCTCATCATTTCACTCATCTCATTTACTTTCAGCTTCTCTGGAAAAACAATTCTGAGCAGATGCGTCTTACGCTACCCGCGAAAATGACCACTAAGTTTCCTTTTGGTCTAAATCCTTCCATTCAACTCGACAAAACCTCGCTTGAGTCCAAATGTTAAAAATATTATGCCATTTCTACGTCACACTCCCGTCCTCTTCGTCCCTGTCTGTACACCCTAACAACACACTAGCCAACTTTGTAACAGAACTCCACGGGCACATTGAATTGGGTCGTGATTCGTATGAGGTGGGGATATGCGAAATTCAGCTGGACACCCTCTTTTTAAATATTGAATATAAAGAATCCGTTTTTACGATTCTTAGAGACATTGACGAGTGTGAAAAAGCTGGGGTAGCTATGGATGAAACTATACGTATCGCTCGGACTAAGGTTGCACGGTATTACAGTACAGAAGTAAGACTAGGACCGGGTCATTATGGTTCGGTCGAGGATGTTGTGAGAGACTTAAACGTAAGTTTAAGAAACTCAAACCTTACGAATGATTTAGTATACGAAATCGTAAACAAAGGAAACCCTGCACATACACTAATCCTAAAATCAAAGACTAACAGACGTATTAAAGACCGAAGAGTGTTCAAAATTATAACCAATGGACGATATAGCGCAGCCATCCAAAGAGACACATTTCACGAGGCACAGCATGACTTTTCCAGATTAATGTATCAATTGAAGATGGAGAAATTGGCTGAAAGCTCTCAGTCCCGACATGTGCTATATTTACAGTAATATAGTGGAGCACCAGTTTGTTGGGGATACCCAGGCACGCCTGCTGCGCATTGCCCACATCCCCAACCATAGAGGAAGGAGTTTGAGTATTACATATGACAGACCCCATTATGTGAATGTCGCAACTAATTTAATAACCAATATCTCAATATATATAAGAACGATTGAGGGTGAAAACTTCCCATTCGGTAACGGGAGCTTAACAGTGAAGCTACACTTTTGACGCACTGAGTTATAATGGATAGAAAGCCTTTCACCGTCTATCGAGGGGTGAGATACCAGCGCGGTAGTGGACTTGGGTCCATTTTTTCATCCATACTACGTACGGCTGTTCCTTTGCTGAAGAGGGGTGCCAGATACCTCGGAAGGAAAGCGCTACAATCAGGTCTTAGCACTGCAGAAGACATATTGGCTGAGGCTAAACCTAAAGAAGCTCTAAAAAAACATTTAAAGCGTACACGGGACGAAATCATCAAAGATGCAAAGAGAAAAATGCGTGGTGGCGGGAAGAAGAAGAGGGCTGTCCGTAAGAAGGGGTCACGTGGTATTAACCGTAAAAGGATATAAAAAAAAGAAGTGCTGTAAGCGAATGAAACCTATGGTTGACCACTTTTTTGACTGATATAAGCTAAGGACATTGATCTCATGAATCATAGTTTGTTTACTACTTGTCGAGAGAGGAGGCACTATTTCTAACTCGTCATGGCACGCTTCATCTCTCCATGTAGTTCACAATGCTGTAAATCGGAGCTGTCCCTTTTTGAGACGCCTCCAACTCAAGTTTCTATTGAGCACAGTGACTTTATTACAATTAACCCTTTAAACACAATTAGTTCCCCGAGTGCTCCTATAGAATTCGTGATACCCAGCTCAGGCCCTTACTTTTTTGATCCAAGCTGTGTGCACATGTACGCTAAGCTACGTATAGCCCATTCTGATGGAACGGACTGCGATGCCAAATATGCTGTATACCCTGAAACAAACTTTCTGCACTCCATATTCAACGAGTGTGACGTATATTTAAATCAGGCTAACATATCGTCAGGCACGGGATACTATCATCTACGAGCCTATCTGGAAAATGTCCTCAACTTTTCCAAAGAAGCGAAGGCTACCTTTTTAAGTGCCGAGGGATATTATCAAACTAAAGACGAAAGTAGTATAAAGGACAAATTTAAAAATTCTAAAAAGAAGATATACGAGTGTTTTGAACGTCTGCACACAGATTTCACTTTCCAGGAGAAGTTGCTTGTCAACAGGGTGGATATGAAAATAAAGCTCACCCGCACGAGTCCTGAGATCTGCTTAAATCTGGATGCTGATCAAGAAGAGGGAGCAAAGCCCGTTGTGGTTCACATTATGGACACATACCTCCGCGTACGGCGAGTGAAATTAAGTTCACCAAAACAACTAGAAATTGAGAAAAATTTACTAAACGCTACAGTGAAATACCCTATTAACAGAGTACAAATCAAACTATATACGGTGCCTGCAGGGTTGGCGTCGAAGCGGATAGAAAACATCGCCCTGGGAAATCTTCCTAAAAGGATATTAATCGGAATGCAGGACCATGCTTCGGTGAATGGAAAATATAAAAAGAGTGCCTTTAAATTCGAGAATTTCGGACTTAAAAATATAACTCTATACGTTAATGGCATTGCTTTGGGTGGAACATTGGATACGGACTATTCATCAGACGCTGTGTTACCTCTTTGCGCGAGAGCCTATAGTAATCTGACCCATATTGCAGGTGATTGTGATGAGCTTGGTAATGGGGTAACGCAGAAAGAATTCATTGATCAATTTAACCTTTATCCGTTTGACATTACACCTGACTTATCTGCTAGCGTAAATACGCATTTAAGCCCACAACAGAGCGGAAACATCTCAGTGAGGTTGGAATTCACCAAGCCTATAGACGCGCCTATTAGTGTACTAGTATATCTCGAATCGCAAGCCCTAATAGAAGTAGATAGATTTAGGAGCGTTATCACTGACTTTTAAAATGGATGCTAATACACTTCAGAGAGTAATGAATAGTGAACGAGTCACACGTTCCAAATTTATCGGCGTGTGTGCGAAGAATGAAACATTGAGTTTGCCAAGTACGCGAGAATGCGGTAGTCTTATTGTGAACACAGATGTCATCAGTAATGAAGGGATTCATTGGATTGCAGTCTATTTCAAAAACAGACACCGCCTGTACTATTTTGATTCACTCGGTACTCAACCCTGGAGTGACCCTGTTATTGTAAAATTTCTCGCTCAGTTACATATTCCCGAAGTTGTATGGAACCCGTTTCGTATACAAAGATATTTTAGTAATACTTGTGGAATGTACTGCATTTCATTTCTCATGCATATGTCACGTGATAAAGAATTTATAAATTTTTAAAATTTATTCGACCCGTGTCACACTCGACGAAACGATGAAATGGTATGCAGACAGATAAAAATCCGTTTTCCAATTGTGCGTACTCGTTGTATAGTATAATGTTTTTGTTCGTGTGTATATTTGTAACGTTAGTTTGTATATTCTGTAGTTTAAGATGGTTATTGTACTGATTTCTTTCATTTAATAAATTGATGAAAATATATTGTCTTCTTCCCCCCCAAAAAGATCGAAAAACACTTACATTATTTCGGTGTGACATTCATTATGCTGACTGTTCAGTATATCCTCCGTATTCATGACACGAGATTTTTCAAAAAGATTGTATAACACGTGTCAAATCCTCATCGGACCTTGAAGGAGAAAGAATAATGTTCATATTGAATCTTTTTAATAAAAACATATACAGAGTATACATATTGTAAGACAGACCCCATTATGTGAAGATATCTTTGGTTCCCTCAGAGAAGCTCATTTAAGAGGTAATTCCGAATAACATTAGTAGTATAGCCGAAAAAGGTTAGCGTGCAGGAATGTTGCAATGTTGTAAAAGGGGTATGGGTTTCAAAGGGGGTGGGAGTATGCAACAACCCAATGTTGCAAATGGGGGTATGCAACAACTCAATGTTGCAAAGGGGGTGGGGGATACTGCAGGTGCAACAAGGGGTCATGAAACTTGGAGGCGGCGTTATCCCCCAGGAGAAAGACAGGAGAAGGAGAGAAAGGAAGAGAGGTGTTTACCTGGCTCATGCCATGTGCACACTAAGACTTCAGCCGAGTGGCCGTTGTCTTATAGGCCCCTAATCAGCCAGTTAGCTTAGAAGAAGCCAAGGGGGAGAGGGGAAGGGGTCTTCGGGGGGAAGGAAGGATGACCTCCCCCCCAAAGGGGTTGCCTTAGCCTAAGAGAGAAAGGATAGACGGAGTAGGACTTTGGGTGGGCAAGGTGGGATGTCCTAACCCCCCAAAGGGAAACTAAGCTAAGTCTTAACCTAAGAAGGGAAGGAGAGAGATCTTTATTCAGCAGCTGTCATCATCAAACTACCAGCTCCGAAGCCAAGCGGGTCTTATATAGATGATGGTTGAGTTGCCAGATACCATTTTTTTTTAATTGTACAGGTATACATTATTAGGGTGAGTTGCTAGATACCACCATTTATTTTAATTCGTTACCAAAGCGTACAGACTTTCTCTTGAAAATCGAAATTGACAAAAAGAAAATATTTATTAATTAAATAAATAGAATTTGCCTTCTACTGCACAAAAATAATATAATACGTACAATCGTCAAAATAATAGTTCACACACACACACACACACACACACACACACACACACACACAATTGAACAACTTTCTCCTTACCTTATATATATATATATATAGAAAGAATCATATTAACTGTGTCTATTTAATTTTGTCATTCCTTATATATATATATATATATATATATATATATATATATATATATATATATATACGGATTTTCACCTTAAAGTGAATTAAAATAATATTAACATTAAAAAATTCACTAAACAATTGGCTTAGCAAAAGAAATCGTTCCATTAACATTCTCAAATCTATACACACACACACACACACACACACACACACACACACACACTCTGTATATATTATGTGAATGCAAATCAGAAAAATGCCAAAAGTATATTATTATATATATATATACATATATATAGAAAGAATCATATTAACTGTGTCTATTTAATTTTGTCATTCCTTATATATATATATATATTATATATATATATATATATATATATATATATAAACGGATTTTCACCTTAAAGAGAATTAAAACTATTAACATTAAAAAATTCACTAAATAATTGGCTTAGCAAAAGAAATCGTTCCATTAACATTCTCAAATCTATACACACACACACACACACACACACACACACACACACACACACACCTCTGTATATATTATGTGAATGAAAATCACAAAAATGCCAAAAGTATAGTAACTTAAAGCAAATGAATTTTCTCCTTTTAAGAGAATCAATTATTAAAACCAATATTAACAATATAAGAAACTAATTATTTAAACGCCGTTTTATTTACTTTCTTTCAGTTATTAAAACGAATCCAAAATATTAACTCTTAGAATGATGTTTTAACATTGTGTTCAGACGACAGAGAGAGGAGGCAGGTAACCAAGAGATCCAGCTAAAAGGTCCAGCCCGAGGCCTTTTAAAACCGCAAAATGGCGAGAAGGAATTTGGGTCGAACTTTCTCTCTCTCAAAGACTCGATTCCAGCCTCTGTCTCGGCAAATCCTTCGCTCGACTCCTTCAATTTGGTTCCTTGCTACTGAAGTGTATATAAAATTCTATTTTATTAAATGCGTTGTTTATATGTCTTTACGTTTAATTTGTATGGCATCATCTTCTTAGTTATTGAAATGAATGAATAAAAAATGGAAGGATATATTATTATTAATATTATTATACATTTTTCAAAATTAACACACACACACACACACACACACACACACACACAGAAAGTTTTGCTTATTCTTTTCTTTTTAAAAAAATAAATAAAGGAATGGATATATTTACAATTTCTTTATTATAAAATCCTCTCGATTACATTAGTGATTATTGATCCGGGAATAGTGTGGCTGCAAAATGTGATATGCACAAAAACAATGTTGATTTTTATTTTTAGTAATAATAATAATAACTAACTCCTCGCCGAATTGTAACATTGGTTAAGCTTTTCACTCCGCCTTAGACCCACAGTTTAACGTGGAAACCGAACTAAACTGCAGCACGGGGTGCCAGAAATTGCACGGGATGCATTACTTATTGTGGTAGTTCTTGTCCTTGTATGTAATGAACAGCTTCAGAGTTCATTTACACCATGCATACACTTATCTCGTGTACACAGTTAGTGGGAAATAAAACGTACCAATGAAACTATAGACTCATTTAAAATACAGAATTCATTCACACCAGGCGTACACCTATCTCGTATATATATATATATACATATATATATATACACAGAGTTTTGTTCATTCTTATCTTTTTAAAAAAATAAATAAATAAAGGAATGGATATATTTACAATTTCTTTATTATAAAATCCTCTCGATTACGTTAGTGATCATTGATCCGGGAATAGTGTGGCTGCAAAATGTGATATGCACAAAAACAATGTAGATTTTTCTATGTAGTAATAATATGGGATGCAAAATGTTATATGCACAAACTTTTAAATACTTAGGGTATCCATTTATCTGCCAGCCAATGATTCGCGGATTCCTCCGCAAATACGATCATGCTTAAAAAACACAAAGAAGCTTTCGTTAGCTACAACATCAAATACAATTTTATAATCATTTCCTTTTCAAACGGTTTATTCTTATATATATACCGATGAATTTACGCATACATTTTTAATTAGCTATACGTTTTGGACAGGTTTCAACAAAAGAAGTACAGTGTTACCTGTTTTAAACAGATATTTTAGGAACTTACCCAAAGATATATTGTATAAAATGAAAATAATTATTCCAAGGCTTTTTGTGTTCAGAAATACATCTCGACAGGGAATGATTGCTCACTATTTCACATCATAATTTCATCGAGATAATTCAAGCTCATATACAGGACCTACATTGTCTATAAGATCTGTGGCGCGTGGAACATGCGGCCTTCAGAAGATGTGAACATCTGCTCTGTGGATCAGTTCAAGAAAATGGATAGACGGAACCTTGCGATGTAGGATTTTTTTCCATGGAACCGTAACCACTGATACATCCTCGGTACGGATTGCTTTACTTATTGAGGTACTTCTTTTCCTTGTATCTCCATCATGTACACCTCCCTCATTGTGTCCGACAACACAGAAGCTCTTTCCAAAATTGTTGCAAGAAGATGCAAAAAGTGTAATGAAAAAGAATAGCTTCAGAGTTCATTCACACCATGCGTACACTTATCTCGTGTACGCAGTGTACACCTCCCTCATTGTGTCCGACAACACAGAAACTCATTACAATTTTGTTGCAAGAAGATGCAAAAGTGTAATGACAAAGAACAGCTTCAGAGTTCATTCACACCATGCGTACACTTATCTCGTGTACGCAGTGTACACCTTCCACATTGTGTCCGACAACACAGAAGCTCTTTCCAAAATTGTTGCAAGAAGATGCAAAAAGTGTAATGAGTTTCTGCGATTAGAAAGAGTTTGTGGACTTTTCAGTTTTGAGTCCTGAATAGTCTAGCACGACGTAACAAAATATTGTAGGCCGAGTGAGGGCCAACAAGAGGCTTACTGACCTGTGATTTCGACGTGAGAAGGGCTTACTTGAAGGTTGACCGTATTGCGTTTCGCCGCAGATAGCTCTAAAGTCGTATTGTCCTACCGGCAGGAGGATATGCTGAGGGCCTATTGATAGACTTGTTGAAAGGGCGCCGATCGAATTGTGGTGAAGAATGAGTGAAGCCAGGGCCAGAAGGATGACGCCGGTAGAGTGATGTTTGCTTCCGTCGGGATGCAATTGTACGGCGCCTCAAGTGGTGATTCACTTCGTGTATTGGCGAACTGTTGTTTGAAGGGCTGAAGCCGGCTGAGGTCGAACGGTGCTACGTGAAAGAGGAGATTCACAAGGAGGAGTAACGAGCAAAGTGAGAGCGATTTTTAGTGAACTCTGGCTTATATAGGCTCGGAAAACGCTAACTTTTCGCGGGCCTTTTTGGGAGAAAACAAACACCCTTTTGTTTCTCTCTCCTTGAAAACCACGTGTGTTTTTCGGTCTCTGATGATTCCACGATGTTTGCGAACGGTGAGGAAAGGAATTTCCGGTCGGTCTCTACATATATATAATATATACCCTGAGAATAATCAGCCGACTTTTTAATAGTCAGTACACTGATATCAAGTCCTACAAATGAAGCGAAATGCATCAGCAGAAGAGTTCAATGGTCCAAGATCACAATTTTTCTTTCCTATAGTTGAATTGAATAACCTTTATTAATAATAAAATAAATACATTGGGCTTACAATATATAATGACATAAATACAGGGTGGGTAAAAAAAAGTGACCCCTTAGAGGTAAACTGTCATATTAAAAAAAATAAGGGGACTAGAGCTCCCAAACTTCATAGATGCTTACCTTACCATGTTGTTCGTCTCTAATTGGGAAGTTGCTCGCTGTGTCCCCGTTCCTGCTCAACGCAGGCCTCCAAACGTAGACGCCACTGATCAATACACCTGTTTACATATCGTTGAAACACCTTCTCCCAGCCGCGCATAATTCTTTCGCGTAGTTCATCTGTCTCTTATATTGATACCAGGGATGCAAACTTTGGACTTCAGGGCTTCCTAAACACCATAATCTAGTGGTGAAAGATCGGGGCTACTAGCCAGCCACATATTGGGTTCGATAAAATCTGGTGTTTCGTTTTCTCAAGGAATGTGATAGTTTTGCGTTCTCTGTGAGCAGGGGCTCCATTTTGTTGGAAAGTATATCTTTCACCACTAATTCATCGAATATCAGTTAGATAGTGTGAAAGATATACTTTCCAACAAGATGGAGCCCCTTCTCACAGAGCACGCCAGTGTGGTAATGAACTTAATTACCGTGAAAATCAGCATGTGTGGTATTGTAGCCACCGCCGGAAGATAGCGAAGAAGGGATCGGTGCATTGTGGCTAGGTTAGGTTAGGCTAGAGCTACCCATGCCCAGTTAGGTAAATTGAATGCCAGGTTAGGTTAACTGTATACCCAGTTAGGTCAACTGTATGCCCTTGATAATTGGTTAGGTTAAGTTGTTATTTTCGTTAGGTTAGGTTACTTTTGCCGTGAATATTACTGTCGAAAATAGGTTTTTCTAGTGTATTTCATGCTGTTTCAATTGATTCTGGCCTTTTTTTAGCCCACAATTTCCCTCTTCTTCAAAGCCCTGGGGGGTGGAGGTATCTCCATAACGGTGCATTTGCGCCAAAAATGAAGGTCAGATTCAATTGAAACAGCATGAAATACAACAGAAAAACCTATTTTCGTCACTAGTTTGGGTGGATGTGTTCTACCGAATCTTTACCACATTCTCTTAAATAAGAAGAGGGAGAAACTTTTAATGTTACTAGGTTTCTTTTCTCAGAACCTATCTACTAATAATGCATGGTTGATTCTTTTAGAAGTATCAACTTTTTGTAACATTTTCTGGGGTTCTGGCTTGAGTTAATCTAAAACTGTAACATCCTTGATTTACTAGGTGATGGACTGCTTCATCTATAACTGTAGAGTACTTTTTAAGAATCTTAACACAATTTTTCCATTGTTTCCTCTACAGTGTCAATACTCTGGGTTAAAAAAAAAAATCCCCTATCTTCTTCTCACTAGTATTGTAACATTAATATATGACTCATATACTGTATTCTCTGAATGTAACTTTTTTATAAAGACAATGAATATTTAAACTTTACGAAAAGGGCAGAAAAAATATCATTGAATCTTTTGAATTGTCAAAGTTTTACCAAAAAGATCGAGTCATCCGACTCATACATGGGAATATTTTGTTTCAGTCTATCATAAGACCTTAGGAAAGGGAGAACACCAACAAAAGCAAGTTGTTCTTTGCAGTGGGAGATCTTATTAATGATTAACATCTACAATTTAGTAACTAGAACCCAATACCTGACCTAACTTCGTTAACAGACTTGTACCCAATACCATGATACTTTTAATTTAATCTTTCAAATATTTAATTGTGGGATGAACAACTGAAACAACTTTGCAGGCTAAATACTGTTCTGTACCATACAAGAGCCTACTGTTACCATAATTATTGAATTTTGCTAACCTGTACATTAGGGTGGTCCTTAAAATTGAACTTTTGAATTGTCACGCTCCCAACCCGAGAAAAGATTGTACTCCTACTAAAGACACTTACGAAGAATTTTTGTGAACCTACTTCTATTATAAGGAGTCGCGCAAAGCCGTTGCACTTCCCAGCAAAAGAGCCCCAGTCTGTCCTGGTGCGTTGGTGTGTTCGGTTCTGTCGGAAACTGAATTCTTGTTTTTTCATGTAGCGGTTAATGAACGTGTTCAAGTTAAAACATTACATATGTTATTTATTTTATCAATGTCATTATTTAGACAGCAGCATCGCTCTTTAACGGCTCAACACATAATGGAAGAGTTCAACACTGACTGTCCTATCATTGTTCATTGGGATGGAAAAATTCTCCGGACCTCACTGGTCAAGCCAGCGTCCATCGTCTCCCTTGTCTTAGTCTCCAACAAAGACACGTGTCAGCTCCTTGGTGTTCCAAAACTCTCTTCCGGAACAGGAGAAGAGCAATCTCAAGCTATTGTGAACCAGCTCCAAAAGTGGGGGCTTGAGCAGTCCGTTGTTGGGATGAGTTTTGACACTACCGCTTCAAATACTAGCCATCGCGCAGGAACTTGCGTTCTCCTCGAGCAAAAACTAGGGAAAAACCTCCTGCATTTTCCATGCCGTCATCATATTATGGAATTAGTGTTTGGAGCTGTTTTCGGGTCTTATTTTGGAGCACCTTCTGGCCCTCAAGTACCTTTATTCATGCGCTTCAAGAAGTTTTGGCTTCAAATTGATCAGTCCAGATATACGACAGCTGCAGATGACATCGACAACGAAGAGAAGAGGTTATTAACTTCTTTTGCTTGCAAGATGCTACAGGAAGGAACAGTTCGAGATGATTACAAAGAATTCCTGGAGCTGGCACTTCTTTTCTTGGGCCATAACTCTTGGGATGGAAAAGAAATTCGCTTTAAAACTCCAGGAGCTATGCATCACGCCCGATGGATGGCTAAGGTTCTCTACTCCATCAAGATATGGTTGTTTCAGAGTTAATTTCAACTAACTACCAAAGAAGAAAGGGCCCTAAACGAAATTTCTTTCTTTGCTGTCCGAATTTACATGAGAGCATGGTTTCATGCTTCTGTTTCTGTATCTGCTCCGCATGAAGACCTTATTCTCCTTAAGAAACTTCAAAGATACCCAAATAAGATCATCGCAGAAGCTGCCATTAGAAAATTCAGCTCACATCTCTGGTATCTGTCAGAGGAAATGCTGCCCCTTGCATTATTCGACGAAGACGTTCCTGTAAGCGTTAATCTTAGATGGTTCAGGCCATGAGGACCAAAGAAGGAAGTGATGATTGTCCAAAGCGGATCGAGCTTCCACATAATGCTCAGGTCAGCCTTGTTGACTTAACATCGAAAAACTCAGTTAAGTTTTTCAAAAGTTTGGACATTTCAGACGAATTCCTTAATGAAGATCCTGTATTCTGGACTGTTCATGATAGTTACAAATATGCATGTAGCATTGTGAAAGGTATAAAAGTTGTTAATGATAATGCTGAACGAGCAGTGGCCCTCATTGAACAGTTTAATTGCCGATTAACTCACGACGAGGAGCAACTGCAGTATCTAATGCAGGTTGTCGCTAATCATCGTCGAAAATATCCTGACAGCAGAAAATGCACACTTGAGTCCAATATTCAATAACACTTTTTTTGTAATATGAAAAATATATTGCTTTGGTTTCTTGTAACATTAAAAATATTTTGTTTTTATTTCTTGTAATATGAAGAATATATTGTTTTTGCTTATCATCTTTTGGGATGTTATGTTTTTTTGGAAAGAACACTTAGTTTTATGATCGTACTTTTCATGGAGATTTATTTAAATTTTGGTAGAATATTTGAGATACCGCGAAGATTATTTATGTTTATTTTCTTAAAGTATTCATCATTTATATTGTTTTATTCGACATCCTTTATTTTAGTTTCCGTTTGATAAAATTTTAAAAAATTACCCATGAAATACAAAAATTTATTAAGCCTGCGCAACCCCTAAATATTCTCTAAAATAGAAAAAACTCTATGAGATAAGTTCATTCATTCAAGAGTACCTAATTATGGGTTGGGAGCCTGGAAAATTTAATATGGAAATTTTTTTATATTTGTAAGAACCACCCTACTGTACATAATTATCTGAAGTTTTCATATGTTTTAGTGACAGACATCACTAAATAATTCAAATATTGTTCTACTAAGAAATGCACCATCAACTTCCATATCAAAGAAACATTTCCTGAAACTAATATGGAATTAGCTTCGCTTGTAAGTCCTATGATATTAATGAAGTTACAAGTTTCTCAACTGATCCTACAGTACCAAAATCATGGTTACTATTTTTCAAATAGATCTAGGTATCATCCCTATAGGTTCCTATTCTATACCAGGTATAAAGCAGCATGAAGCTAGCCTAGACTATGAGAAATCATTTCATAGGCTTAAATCTGGTCTTTAGTAATCAGATTCAACTTAGAAAAAAGTTTTAATTTCTTCCCTTTTGATTATGAAAACAAATTATTCCACTTTTTATGATCTTGCACCCAAATTTAAATTTATGTACAGAGATTGTACAGACAATATTTAAAATATATTCAAAATATAAAATATGCCTACTTAATATTTTGAAGGATGATTTTTAACTAGTCCTATTTAAAGTATAAAATTTTACACCAAAATGCTTTGGAATTCATACTGTCAAATCAGGAAGGATGACTCAGCTACAATTTTTATATTTTTATAAATAGTATCAAAGGTTAACTGTGATGACTGAAAATTCATTGCGAGTAACTTATCAATTTTTTATAAAGGTTCTTAACGGTGACTAGTTGCTAATCAAGTCAGTTACATGTTAATGAAATTCCTGGTAATTAATTAATCTATATTGATGATTTTGTACAAAAACATAAATTTTGTCTGAAAAATGTTCCAACACTTTTTAAGTTTACTTAAACTATAAAATTTTTCATTGAGGGTTTTAAAAATCTATTTATAATAAAAAAATTTACTTTTGAGATTTTAATGATGCTCAAAAATTTCTGCCACTGGCACTCTCCACACCCCGACATTCGACATTTCTTGACCCATAATACTGAGGCTAAAATCGAAAATACTCGGAAGGAATGTTTTCATTTGCGTTCGTGCCTTAAATTACATAAACATAAATAGTAGGGTGGAGTGAAAAAAACTTTTTTCAGAATTCAGTTTTGTACGGGCTCCCAAAAGTTGGTCTGTGGTACCAATAAGAAATCTGTAAAATATTAGCTACCTGCGACATCAACTTCACCGGCCCCAAGGAGATCAAAGATTTTGCCTTTCAGGTGCCCCCAAAAATTAAGGAAAAATTCAAAGATTTAAGCGTATCTTCCGTTGTGTTTATGCTAGGAAGATTATTTTTGTTTCATTTGATTTGTCTATTTATGTTCTTTAACTTTACTCTTATACACGTTTTTCCCATTTCTCACAGAAACTTGTAAAATTTGGTATTTCATGAAAAATACTAACAAAAAATAGGAGTTTTTATTGCTTTCGTTGATTGGTTGATGTTAAGCGTCATTCAGTGATTCAGTTTTCTTTTAGAAGCTCATAAAATAGTTGCATGGCTTTAAATATATATTGGTTTATTGGAGCAGCTCTCCGCTAATTTAAGCTAGATACGAACCATGCCTATCTCAGCTTAAATTACCCAGATCTCACCACGTGGAGGTGGCTGCTCTTTGAGTTCCACCATAACCCACCCACCACAATAATTTAGAAAGCTTCTTATTCAGTTTTGTAGTCTCTCTTGGTTCCAAATTATTTCATTATTGTTTGAGATGCAATTTAGTTTTAACGTAGCCATCTCTCCTCTCACTTCCATAAACTGCTCTTGCCGCTTCTGTTACAAGTTTGATACTCCTTTCTACTGCTTGTGTATGACAATGGAATTGAAAGAGCCAATGATGTCAACTCTTCTTTAGTTAAATGTTTTGTTAATGGTGGCTCAAGCCTGATGGGACTATCTGTCCAAAATATAATAACAGTGTAGTTAAGTGCATGGAAATTTAGCTTCAGTACACTGAACTCGCGAATGCTTTTCAGTTTTTCAGCTTGAGATCTTGCTACTTCGATCCTTCGTATTGCCAATTTTCGAATGTTTGGCCGGTTATCAGTAATCATTGCAAGAAGAAGGTTCTCATTCTCATTCTCATTTGTGACGGTCTGGGATTAATTAATGGCTTTGTCGTGAGTTTTAACGGTTCACTGCCTTCGTCCGTTTCGCTGGAACTTGACGAAACAGTTGCAGCAGTATCAAATTCTTCCATTCCTTTCGAGATCCGTGCTGTATATTCCTCACACTTTTGTGTGCCTTTTTCTTTTTGTTCACCTTTTTGGTGACCACTTTATCTACGGATCCAATCATCATTTTTCGAGACGTTCGTTGGTCATGAAGAAATCTCTTTCCAGAACAGGAACTTTTCGGTCTTTCTCACAACGACATGTCAGGAAGTCTTCACATTTACAAGAAGCTATATCAAAGAGCTTCAGTGAGTCAAGTTTAAATTTGTGAAGCAATATATGACGCGTTCGGTGGAGAAGGGGCGAACGCCACAAAATTCGAAAAATGAGTTTTTTGTCGTATAATTATCCTTTAAAACCTTTGCTTTACCTATGCAAAAAATTAGATGTTAGTCTGCACTCTTTCACGGCAAAATTTAGGTTTTAATGTATCTCAGAGAAATTCACTCCGCATCATTGCTTCACATTGAACACATCTATCTACTTTCTGGTCACTCGACAATGCCCTGTGATGCTCAATTTGGCCAAATTGAACAAAATATAAAAAATAATTACAGCAATATTATTTACACCAAAAAAGATTATGTTACGGCCATAACTACAGCCGTTTCGCAGCGCTTCCTAGTTGTAGAAATGAAACAGGCTGATTTTCTCGATTTTGACGTCCTAAAAACGTGCATTGTCATTAGGAAATCAATAACTACTAAATTTACAGATGCAAGAAAGTTAATATTTGACTTTCAACACAAAGAAGGCTACGTAATATCTACTGCATACCGCACAACCCCAGATAATAGCCATCCCGTCAGACTGCAGAGAGGGAAAAAATCCTACAGTGTCAGTTTATTCAATCTAGCCCAGCAGACACTGCAACCAAAGTATTCCCAATTGCTGCCAATAACTAAGGAAAAAATAAAAGATCTCAAAGAATTATCAGACCTAATGCCTGCAACTGCAGTGAACTATTATACAAGATTGTTAAAGGAACTGGAAGAAACCGAAACAGTTGAAGCAGGTAATAAATACAACATTCGACGAAGAGGACCAAATAATGGATTACACCAGTTAACATCAGAAGCTATCAATAAATAATATTGTAAAATTTCTTGGCGTTTTATTATATCGACATATTACACAACAATATTTTACTCAAATATGTGTTCAAATTCATACAACATTTCAATAAACCGGAAAAATACAAAGGTTTAAAGTTTACAAACTTTAACTGCATTTTGTGGCATAATTCGAAAATGTTGCGTTCGCCCCTTCTCCACCGAACGCGTCATATACTTGATAGGATGCTTGGTCTTTCCGCCCTTTGAACTGTTTTAAGACATTTTGATATTTTTCGTACAAACCTTGGATGCGCTGCGTTATGGTCTTATGATGGCTAGTTGGAATAGAAGTATGATCCCATAAAGTCTTTACTTTTTGGGCAACGACTGCAGCAACATCATAAATTTTTGGATTAGTTTCTCCTGACTTAATTCTTTCCTGTCTAACATAAAGGAAACACTGAGGTATATCTTCGGGCGAAGGCAAATAAATCAATGAGAGATCCTTTGGTGGTCCAAAGATTGGATTCAGCTGTTGAGTATTCCTCGTCTTCCTTTTTGCTGATTCATTCGAGGCCATGGAAGTCATGCCTAATTTTGCTTTGTGCGTCGGAATAGAATTATACTATATTAGTGACTGTAAATGCAATATAGTATAAATAACAAATCCTAAATAATATATTTATGACATAATTTAAATCTGTGAAAATCTAAACAAATGAAAACCTTAAAATGGTGTTAAAACATCTACTAAAGTTGAGAAACTCAACGAAACAAATAGAAATTCCTATTTTTCTTAGTATTTTTCATGAAATACCAAATTTTACAAATTTCTGTGAGGAATGGGAGAAAAGTGTATAAGAGAAAAGTTAAAGAACATAAATAAACAAATGAAATGAAACAAAAATGAGAAAAATCAACAGTATTGAAAGTGATTTGTGTTACCCACCTGCTTTTCTGGAATCTTGTCTTAACAAGGCAAAACGAACTTTGTATCGTGTGAATAATAACCCTCGCACTTTGTCGAAGAATATTTTAGTACTTCCATTTTTCCCAGGCTTTTGAGACTATTGCTAATCTACTTAAACTTTTGAACATTAATGTAGTATTTTCATATGACAATATTGTGAAAAATATCATAGTAAAGAATAGTCCTACCAATAATTCAGGCATTATCTATAAAACTGGTTGTAAACAATGTGATTCCTTTTACATTGGACAGACGGGAAAGGATTTGAACACGCGTTAAAACCGCATCAATATTCTATTAGAACGGAACAGTCGTTCAGTGCCCTTTTTGTCTATTTGTCAGAGTTATCCCACTGTATTGATTGGAATAATACTTCAATTTTGTTTTACTCAAGCAACATTGTTAATAGAAATATTCTTGAGTCTGCCATTATTCAACTTACAAACAATTTCAACATTATCCAGGGCCTTTTTTCGCTTGATCCTGTTCTGAATTCGTTCAGAACGGATTTAGACAAAAAGGGCAAGGGCTAAAACGCTGGTAGCTTTTCCTTATAAATTTTACTCTCCTCCTACACTTTTTTGTGCACCAATCATATTATCCTTTTTTTTCTTTGTAACCTACAGTATATATAGTTTCAACCTTGTTATTAATTTCAGTGTCCCTAAGGATGTCCTTAGACGAAAGCGCTTGAGCACCATTTCGTGTTTTTCTTTTCCTTCGTGATCATTTTCATCATATACAGGGTGGGCCAAAAAAAAAAAACTATCACCCTGATTTTGAACAATATAATTTTACCTTTATCAAATGTTTGTACAATCAGTATATGTCCTGTATAAAATTTCATAGCCTATCTCGTGATAAGTTGGATTTTTGCTAACTGTAACCATTATTTTGTAATTTGCTGTTATACAGACACGGGTAGAAAAACTTTCTGTTTCTATACAGTTACCTAATTGAGTCAAAGATTACGCGGAATGTGCCCTCCTCCATTATCAATGCACGCTTGCAACCTTGACTTCTCCCTTATCGACGGCAGTACCGCATCAAGGAATTTCTCTTGGAAATAAGCAGCAGTGATTTTGGCATTTAGATCAAGGAAAACAATCTCTGACTTCCCTAACTTTGAAATAAAGATGGAAATCATGACCTTTTGAGAAAAATGCGGACGTTCCCTGCAAAGTCGATCTAGACTGATAGGCTACATCGTGGCCAATGTCTTAACACCGCTTCCCGGAGATCAGCGAAGTTAAGCGGCTTTGGGTCTGGGTAGTAGTTGGAAGGGAGACCGTCCTCCGCGCCTAGATTATGTAGCGACCCGTGTTTCGGATCCTAGGTAAAGCTGCACGTCCCCTCCATCATATAACCTTAGATGTTGAGAAGGAGGTTAAACAACCCCAATTAAAAAAAAAATGGTTATTATACTGTACTGAAAAAAGCTGTTTTTGATATTTGGTTATCATTTGTTTTTGAAACTACTACTACTACTACTACTACTACTAGTATTAATACTAATACTTCTAATACTTATAATGTCGTAAAGTGCTTCCCAAGTGATTACATGATGCCTGTTGCTGAGTGTCTGTTCGTATTTGTTCGTCTTCCATTTAGGTTCAAGGAAGGAACAATTTTGATAAAACAGAACAACAGTGGTTGGCGGGCGAAAGTATTAAGGGTGCGGTCTTCCTTCTCCTCCTTTTTCCCCCTTACTTTTCACCCTTCACCCTCGCTCGACGTTGTCGCCCTTTCGAATGAATGAATCACACCCACTTCCCCAACCCCCTCATCCCGCGAGAACAGCACCATTTCTCCTCTTTTGTTTTCCGTCAACTCGCGAGAGGGGTTTTGTTTCATTTTATTTGTGTCGGAAGTGGATCTCAATTTAGCTTGTTTTTCTCCTTCCTTTTTCTTTTTTTACAATGGTTGTCTTCTTTTTTTTCATTCTCTTTGTTCTTTTGCATTATTTAAGCTATTCAAATATGTAATTCCTTTCTTTGTTAGTTTGGTTTCATTTCCCCTTTATGTAATCCAATTAGCTGAGCTATTCATCAGTCCCGTCATACGTGTTCTAAACGATGAGTTTCATGGTGCAAAAATGTTTGTCTGTAGCTTCTCTTAACTTCGACATTGAAAATTTTAATTACTTTCATTTTTATTTTTACAACAGTGCTCTTGTTTTTAGTTTTTATTCTTTGTGAAATATATTGTTTACGATGAGAAGACAAAAAGGGCAACAGTTTTACGTGATTGAATTGTTGTTGCACTTAACACTACTCCCCCTGCTTCGTCACATGCTGACAAACACTGAATGTGAGTCGAGCTACAAATAATGCATATATTGTGATTTTATAACTCCCTAAAGTAACTTGGTAGGCGTAACCTACATGTGCTGTAAACCTTATATATATATATATATATATATATATATATATATATATATAATATATATTATATATATATATATAATATATATATACTGGGTGATCCAGATAAATGAGACCCATAAAAAAAAGCCAAATATTCTTAATATTTAATTCCTTTCATAAAAACTATATATCATTCGAAAGAGTAGAGTTACAAGTTTATTATGAAATATTTATTTTTTTAAAATGACTCCTTTCAAATGTGCTCCATTAGTTGCCAAGCATTCCAGTGTTCTCGCTTGTAAGTTCTGCATCACTTTTGCAAGAGTGTGCGGTGGTATGGCCTGTATCTCATTTGTGATGGCGGCCTTCAATTCTTCCAAGGTCGTTGGGTTATTTCTGTAGACCCTACTCTTTAAATATCCCCAGAGATAATAATCTAAGGGAGAAAAATCCGGAGACCTTGTGGGCCATTCAACGTCTCCAAATCTTGAGATTAACTCGCCTGGAAACGTTTGACGCAAAACTGCCATGCAGTTCCTCGTGGTATGGCAGGTAGCTCCGTCTTGTTGGAACCAGTGGTTTTCTAGACAAAGATCTCTTAATTTAGGAATAAGGAAATCGGTCAACATTTTTTCGTAGCGATCACCATTTACAATGACCGTGTTTCCGGTGGAATCCTCGAAAAAGTACGGCCCTATGATCTGAGATGCAGTAAGACCACACCAAACACTTACACGCTGACTATGCAACGGGACTTCGGTAATATTCAATGGATTTTCTGTTGCCCAGAAACGACAATTTTGTTTGTTTACAGTTCCATTCAAGTGAAAATGGGCTTCGTCTGACATAATCAAAGTTGCTAGAAAATTGGTGGTGTCATTTACCTTTTGTTGGATCCATTGACAGAATTGTCGTCTTCGTGCGAAATCTCCATCGTTTAGTTGTTGCACTGTTTGAATTTTATATGAAAAGAGCATTAAATTTTGCTTGAATATACGGTGTGTTGTTCCATATCCAACTCCTAACAGCTGAGAAGCACGTCTGATGCTTATGTTAGGATTATCCTGTACAATTTCATGAGTTCTGTTAATGATCTCGTCTATCCTTGCTGTGCGCACTCTTCCAGTTGGTTTTCTTTTTCCAATGCTGCCAGTTAGGGAAAAATTTCTGACACACCGACGGATTACTTTCTTAGAAGGTGATTTTGACATCTGAAAATTTGTCTTGAAAGATCTTTGAGCTGAAACTACACTTCTTCCATGCTCATAATATTGCTCAGTTATGAAACGCAGCTGTTCCACAGTCCATGCAGTCATCTTGAAGGGTTAGTTTTAACTAACACTTTTATTTTGTTTTGTATCTTATCTTGTCTTGTATTGTCAAAACCTATACAATCCTGTACAAACTTGTAACTATCCTCTTTCGAATGATGCGTATGATTTTATAAAAGGACTTATACTTTAAGAGTTACAGGGGTTCTTTTGGGTCCCATTTCTCTGGATCACCCTTTATATATATATATATATATATATATATATAATATATATATATATATATATATATATATATATATATATATATATATATATATATATATATATATATATATATATATATATATATATATATATATATATATATGGATCTTTTCCATTTGGCGGCAGGCGGCTTTTTTTAACCAAATTTTCACCAGTAATACTTTTTTGTGTGCTAAATACGAATCTAACATTCTTTTTTGAGAGAAATGAAAGGAAAATATCGAAAAAAAAGATTTTAAATACGAACTACTTTATACGGCGTACGAAAGGGAAATATTTATTTGAAATCAGCTATATCCTTTAATATTTTTCTAAATATATCTTCGTTTTCATTACGCTTCCGCCAAATAAATTCGCATCATTTGTGTAATTTAGGTCTCGGGGGTACGGGGGCAGAGCCCCCGTAAAGATCACGCATCACAAATTGATCGGTATCGGGTTATATTTTTTATTTTTGAATTTCCGACGCTAAAATGTCGTTCAATCGATCAATTTGTGATGCGTGATCTTTACGGGGGCTCCGCCCCCGTACCCCCGAGACCTAAATTATACAAATGATAATGTAATAACATATTCATGTTAGGTAAGGTTAGGTTAGGTTAGGTTAATTAATACCAAAATACATTTTCCTAGTAATATTTGAGGTGTTTTGCTTAGATTTTGACCTCCATTTCCCTTAAAAATGGGCCAAACTTCAAAGTACTATAGCTTTGTTGGATCTCATTTCCGACGGAAATGGAGGTCATATTTGAACAAATCACATCAAATAATTAATATTCATAAAATAATTAATATAATATAAATTAATAAATTATTATATAATACAATATTATAATTATATTATTGCAAAAATATATGGAATTTCGCAGTGTAAATAGTTCGTGCGCGGTATAAAGTAGTTCGTATTTAAAATCTTTTTTTCGATATTTTCCTTTCATTTCTCTCAAAAAAGAATGTTAGATTCGTATTTAGCACACAAAAAAGTATTACTGGTGAAAATTTTGTTAAAAAAAACCGCCTTTCGCCAAATGGAAAAGACCCATATATATATATATATATATATATATATATATATATATATATATATATATGTTAAACACAGACCGTGCATGGGACAAGAAACTCTTCTGGGAAATTACATCCACTATAGTTCGAATAAGTAATGATAAATGAATGACAAATACTATAGTTTTTTCTTTTTCATGATGGAAAGCCCAACATGGGCACCGGGTTACTCGCAAAAAGGCCCCAAAATATAGCTTCCCTCACCAGCTATCTGCAAAGCAGATAGGATCCAGCTTTGGGAGTAACCCGGTGCCCATGTTGGGCTTTCCATCATGAAAAAGAAAAAAACTATAGTATTTGTCATTTATCATTACTTATTCGAACTATAGTGGATGTAATTTCCCAGAAGAGTTCCTTGTTCCATGCACGGTCTGTGTTCAACATATAAGTATCTCAGGGGACCATTCTGAGTTTGTATATATATATATATATATATATATATATATATATATATAGAAACGAGCGTCCAATTTTGCCTTCTCCAGCTTCTTTGAAACCCCTTCAAGGGCACGGAATCTCCGTGCTCTTGAAGGGGTTTCAAAGAAGCTGGAGAAGGCAAAATTGGACGCTCGTTTCTTAACAATTTGCAAAGGTTACGGTTATGTGCCCCAATTTATTCGCTCTAAACTATATATATATATATATATATATATATATATATATATATATATATATATATATATATATATATATATATATATATATATATCCCATAAAATGATTCTGGCATCCAACTAAGAACTTCTCCAAAACTTTACTTCCTCTTCTTTCCCTCCTCTTTTCCATTCCGACTGCTCAGTTGTCGTATCGTCTCCTGACAAAGCTGACCTCTTCGCTCAAACTTTCGCCTGGACTCAACTCAACCCTGGACGATTCCGGTGCTGTTCCTCCATCTCCTCCTCCTCCTTCTGACTTTATTATGTCTGAAATTAGAATCTCGTCCAAAGATGTTCTTTCTGCCTTATCTGGGGTCAACTTTACGAAGACGTAAGGTCCTGATGGTGTTCATCTTGTTCTCAAGAACTGTGCTTCTGTGTTGACACCCTGCCTAGGCAAATCTTTCATCACTCTCTTTCATCCGATACTTTTCCTTCCTGTTGGAAGTTCGCTTTCATTCAGCCTGTCTCAAAGAAGGGTGGCCGCTCTCAACCCTCTAACTATCATCCAATTGCTTTGCTCTCTTGCTTTTCTAGATTTTTTAATATATCCTTGATAGAAATATTCTTAAACACCTCTCTTCTCACAATCTTCTTTCAGATCGTCAGTATAGATTCCACAAGGGACGGTCTACTGGCGATCTTCTTGCATATCTCTCTGACTCGTGGTCATCCTTCTTTCGGGATTTCGGTGAAACTTTTGCGCTTGAGTCTGGTACAAATCTCTAACTTCGAAACTGCCCTCCTTCGGTTTTTATCCTTCTATCTGTGCCTTCATCTCTAATTTCCTTTCTGGCCGATCTATAGCTACGGTTGTAGATGGCCACTGTTCTTCTCCTAAAGCTATTGACAATAGTGTTCCTGAGGGTTCTGTCCTCTCACCCACTCTTTTCCTTTTGTTTATCAATGATCTTTAAGTCGCACTTTCTGTCTTATTCACTCCTATGCCGATGATTCCACTCCTCACTTCTCCACCCGCTTCCAAAGCGTTTCTCTCAACAGTCATTCCATGATTCGCGTAGAACGGCTATGGTACACCTAACATCTGATCTTTCTGCCATCTCTGATTGGGGCAGAGAAAACCTTGTGCTTTCAATGCCTCCAAAACTCAGTTCCTCCATCTGTCTACGAGTCACAATCTTCCACACGACTATCCCCTTACCTTCAACAACACAACTCAATCCTTCCTCTTCTCTTAACATTCTTGGCGTTTCCTTTTCTCTTGATCTTTCCTGAAAAGATTCCATATACCCTCTTTCCAAAACAGCTTCTAAGAGGTTAGGTGGTGTGTTGTACCATCTCCGCAGTTTCTTCACCCCCGTTCAGTTGCTGTCTCTGTACAGAGGACTTTCGCATTTCGCCATTTTCTCATTCCACTTCTGTCTAACTCTCTAACGCAAGGGTTATTCGGTATTTTCAATCTTTCATCTACTCAACCGGTCAACACTCTTCTTCACTCCATCTTTCCCCCTGCCTATGACCCCTAATCTTTCAAACGCAGAGTGTCTAGGCATCTCGAAAACCCTGGACCTTGACTTTGGCTCTCTTATTTTTCTATAGGCGGGGCGGGCGCTTTAGCGGGCATTCGCCTTTGGCCCCTCCTTCCTGCATAAATATATTATATATAATATATATCAATGATCATAAAATACATTAGGGGCCGTTCAAGTATTACGTAACACACCTAGGGAGAGGGGAAGTTCATCCAGGTGTTATAAAGAGGAGGAGAGGGAGGGGTCATTTGATGCGTTCAAAACAAATCAGAACGTACCAAAACATAAAAATGTTTTGTAACTTAACTGTTATTTTCATGAGTTAAAGTCTTCAAATGAACTTGGAAGAAAAGTTTCAACTTCAGAACGACAGATATTCACTTCTGAACCAGATGCAGGAAAAGAGTTCCTTGTAATTCATGATGTAAAACAGTGGATTCGGAGGCTCGGGAGGAAACATATTTCCGTTTCTTCTCAATAAAATTTTTCTTATAATTTATTTTAATGTTTATCCTAATATTAAAATTAGTCGTACGAAGATGGGGGTTAAAATTTACCGCATTACGTAAGGCCCGAGGTGGGGTGGGTTTTCAAAACGTTACAGTGTTACATCGGGAAAGGAGAGTCAAAAAGTCGTCTTTTTCGCCTTACGTAATACTTAAACTTACATAGCTACTTACATAGCGGTATTATACTGGAAACATTCTATCAACACAACTATTCAACTGTAGTTAAGCAAAGAATGAAAAAGCCGGTAGTGTAAAATCGATTTTCAATGAAAAGAACAAAGGATAACATAACTGAGTGGTGCAGTTCCAAGAATGCTTTCAGAGAGTTAACCGATCACCTGGTAGGTTACTGTTTCTATTGTCCATGCGTAACATGGACAAGTAAAATTATGCTATTTTGGAACATCTATTGCCAAATTTCAGATTTTAACTAGAATATAGCGCATTTTTTGGTCCATTTTAGTGGTGTATCCAAAGTTTTGAGTGGTAATATATATATATATATATATATCCTTGTACATTCACTTGAATTATTATAAAATATCCATATCAAGTGCCACATTTTCTCTTCCATGCGAATGTTCATAATTTGTGGTTGGAAATCCGACCACAGTTTAGATGTCGCCTCTTTTCTGTCGTAAACGCATGAGACCGCTTAACTCTTTCTCTATATTCCAAATTAGCTTATATTCGTTATCTTTCCTCATTACTGAATGCAGAAGAAATATGGATGAAAATGCCGAAAATTTATTTACTAAAAAAGCTAAGAGAGAGAGAGAGAGAGAGAGAGAGAGAGAGAGAGAGATTTAAATGGATTATGACGGGCAGTTCATTCTTGATAAGGATGAATATGCATTTGGACTAGTTATCAGTCAAAGTCAATTTTCAGTCGTTTTTCATTTCGTTTAACAAAATGGGTTTTAATCAGTTTCAATTAAGCTTTCGAAGAGTCTGTTTGGGACTTTTGGGGAACATTTTTTGACACTGAACTGTCCACACGAAAGGAAAAAAAAACTTAATTAGAAAATGAATTTTACGACAGACAAATATTCTAGAAATAGTCGAAACTTAATAATCCATTTTCATTTCAGGTGAATGTAACCCAAAAAACTTCTTGGTGGGGCATGGAAAAGGCCATACCCACTTTTGGGCCTCCAAAACATCGGGTAAGCATATAAAACTCAAGTATAATTTATCCTTTACGCATTTTCTCTTTTCCGCAAACAACGGACGGCCGCAAACAACGGACGGCCGCAAACAACGGACGGCACAACAATTTTTTCGAGTTTGGAAACTGATTAAGTTTCAAACATTTACGCTTTCGTAAATATAAAAATTTGTTGTTTAGACTTTAGATGACGATCACCACTTTTATAGCAAATTCACTCAACAGTTAATTTAAATTTTTATAATGTTCCAAACTTTTAAAAAGACTGGTAATTATTAAAACTTTCCATTATATAATGATATTGAGGGGGAAATAATCAAACACTTAACTACATATATACAGTATATATATATATATATATACACACGGTATCAGTGGAGGATCCAGAGGGGGATGAAGGGGCTCTAGCCCCCCCCACCATTGATAAAGATGTTTCGCGAATCGCAACCTAAGCACATTCACACATTTGTTTATAATGTATGTTTCAAACGAGAATGACATAATTTACAGTAATTTTTTTTTGTATTTATTGAATAATCAGAGATTTATGTGTATTTGTGGATGTATTTTTCAATGAATTTTTTGTGTCCTGTGATAGGTTGGACAGTTGTCTAGAAAGTGTCTGTACATTATTTCTATTGTGAAGTGTTTTTGGTTTGATTGAGCGTTCCTAATAAATTGGTAATCATTGAACATTAATCTTATTACCAAGTACTTTTATGGGAATGACTGCATAATATTTATGCTTGGTTCAGAACTTCATCCGAATCCAACCAGGCTCCCCCTCCTAAACAAAAATCCTAGATCCGTCACTGGTCACTGTACGGTGTATATATAGTTCAATCAGTGCTCCCACTCAGAAAATTTAAATAAACCTAGCCTCTACCTCAAATAAACCCAGATTGTTCAAAAATAACCCAGATTTTTAATAATACAAATTTTATTTTAATGAAACATGATAGACAACACAAATAAGAGAACGAAGCTTGCTTACCATACTTCTTGAGATGCAGTGAGACTATATTACGCCTAATTCATCTTCGGAATTTGTATCAACTTCAGATCCTTCCTCTAAAGTTATTTTCAGCAGATCTTTTTGTTTTTGTAGGCGTGCTTCATAACGTCGATGACACTCCCTCCATTACTTCTTTCACCAATTCTGCTTTAGGTTCCCAGGTATGACAATTTTGGTGAGCCCTGGTTGTTGCCTGTTTTGCCATCAGTCGATCTTTCACAGTTTCTGTTTTAAGTGAATTTGTGCCCTTTGTCTTTACACGGTTAACTTGTGAAAAAACTCTTTCTACACATGCTGAAGAGTGGGGTAGGAGCCCATATTTTGGATTGTTGAGCCCATCTTTGATATTATGCAGCAAATACCAAAATTCAGGGATGGTTTTGTAAGAGGGAGATATATCTTTAGATAGTCGAAATGATCTCCATTCATCATCTAAATTATCTATTTTGTCTTCAGGAACAAGTAGGGGAAAATTCATTGCTAATCTGAAAATTGATGATGGTGATTTGGCAAGATCATGTACTAAAGCTGGATCTAAAATCCTTAAACGGGCAATAATTCCATCCTCATCCAGCGGAAATCTTTTCTTGATTTGCATACTTATCTCAACAAGAAATTTTAAGCAATCACCTTTGAACCTATTATCACTATTTTCACCAAGTGGCGCCGAAACCAAAAGTGACATACACTGCCCACCTAAATATAGATCACTCAGTTTTTTATGATGTAGTTCATTGCTTGGGTCAATTTCTGATAGTTTGGGTGAATTAATGACATCTTCTTTAAGGAAAAAACTGAGAATATTTTTATATTCTACAGAAACCATTGAATGAAGTAAATGCAATCTGAAATGTTCAGACTGGAATTCAATGTTTAAAGCATTCACTTTTTCCAATACATACCCCAAAAAAAGAAGCGTTTGATACGCGTATAAAATAATTATTTTGGATTTGGACCCATCATATAAGTGTGGCCAAATAAACTATTTAATTAGTGCTAAACTATAATCTAAGACGGAAATATGTAATCTATTTTATTTCATAGAATTCTAAGAAAAATGTCATTTAATGTTTTATTGTTTTTTAGATAAATTTTATATAGGCTAAAATACTATTTTTTTTAACTAAAATTTAGGAATACAGAAAAAACCCAGATTATGGCAAAATTCTCTTTAAAAAACCTATAAACCCATGTGGGCATCAAAAAACCCATATCTGGGTTTAAAAACCCAGGAGTGGGAGCACTGAGTTCAATGTTTGATTACTTCCCACTCAATACCAACCCCATCCTCATTTGCGGTCCCCCCCCTCCCTCCCTGGGAGTTACAACACCAACTGAAGGGAGGCGCGAGGAGGTTAGCAAAGGAATACTAAAAAGTAAAGACACGAATATTTTCAATAAATTTATTCACTATCACTATAATAGCCGGTATGATATGTAAAAATTATTTAGAAAACATGCCATGTATATTAATAAAAGAAATATTCCTTTTTAATGCTACCTCGCACTGATTATGGTATCAATAAATTACATTCCATGAGTGCTATTTGTAGTTGAAATAAAGGGTGGCATGAAAGAGTGACTTCACTTTGAATGGGTAGTTGGACAAAAAAGTTTTAGAAACCTAACCTAACCTATACTGATTGGACCGAAGTGGGAAAGACGGGTATGAGAATAAAAATGGCATGAATTGAGAATAGATCTATTGAAGAATTGCCTCCTTTGAGATTCTCCCTCGTGGATTTCCCACTCTTTGACTCGGAATGAAATAGGAATGACATTGAGTGGGATGATATCGAGTGATTAGGATGCCGAGGCGAAATGTATCATAATAAAACGTTTAATAAACTTTCACAAAACGTCAGTAAAACATTTCGTAAACGTCCTAAACGACGTCCTAAACGTTTATAAAACGTCAATAAAACGTATATGACGTTTAGTAAACGTCCCATTTCTTGCTGGAAAAACCCAGGACTTACTTATGTAATTTTTTTCAACAACTGTACACTAAATTGTCAGTGATGAGGAACAGAAACTGACACAACGCTCAGACTAACTATTGCGGCCCATTGCGCTAGCAACAGGATTATTCTTACCAGCGTCATCAGGATTCGAACCCCTATCCTCAGCGTCTTCATTTCGGTTATAGGTAAAGAGTGTTAACCAATGAGCCACAGGCACTGTCCAATTGTACATTAATAAGAAGAATAAGAAAAAGACTAATCTTTGACCAACGTACAAATGATGTGATTTAGGACATTAAAACTGAGAAACGGAAATTCTGATGTTTTCTATCAATTTCACTTAAATACTGTTTAAAATTTTCTGCTAAAAAAGTTAAACATTTTCTGATAATGTTAAAATGTAGAGTTTCCTGATGCATTAGGGTGTCATATATTCAAGAAACATTAATCAGACATGATTAAAGTTTTTCGTTGTAATAAACTTCTTACAACTTTTTCCTGCCAGCGTTCGTAGCTCATTGTGTAACACCGTTTTCTTATAAGTGAACTGAAGACACTGAGGTCGTGGGTTCGAATCCTGATGCTACTGGTAATAATAATATAGGAGTTAGAGCAATGGGCCGCATCAGTTGGCCTGAGGGCTATGCCAGTTTTTGGTCCTCCTCACTAAATTATTACACCTTCAAATCCTTAAAAGTACCATACTCTCTACTCTTTCAGTACTATCTCCTTTAATTTGTCGTATACTCCTAATTCTGTTACATCCACGCCGGAACTTTATTATGCTGATTGGGTGCAGATGGCTTCCGCCACTTATATATATATATATATTACTCATGCAGTTATCCGTGATTCACTCAACGTTAGTCGAGTTAATCGTGATTTATTAATTGTAACCAATATGCACTTATTCGTGCTCATGACACCGAGTTAACTGTGATTTGGCGCTGTGTTTATATCCACAGCTGGCCTCCCGCCAGCCCATCACAACGCGCCTCAGTTAGTGTCTCTCCACCCAATGTTAGGAAAGGCAAAGATTACAATCTCCAGGAGGGAATGATGTTCATGTGTTGTGGTGATTATACACTAATTAATTGTATATTATATTGTAATATAATAATAGTGTGTGTGGTGGCGCACTAAATGGGAGGCCAGGCAGTGGTGACAGGCAACCAACCAACAGGCACCATCCACCAACAGCGCCAGCGGGATATACCGAGTTAACCGTCAAATCGGGTTATCCGTGATCATGGATCGCTAGTGAATGAATGATGGATAACTAGGGAATAATATATATATATATATATGATACATATATATGATATATATGATATATATATATACACATACACACACACACACACACACTTCACTTGCATAATTAGTAAGGTTGTGAAACTCATTAATAAGTTCAGTAATATTATTTCATGTTTTCCATCTTCCAATATTATGCAGTCATGCTTGATTAGGAAAGAGAGAGAAAAAATTTATGAATTATAAATGAAACTCCGTTTTCTGTGAATTGACATGAAAATACCCGTTTTCTTTTGGTATTTTTTTTTTCAGCAAGCTTGGCGAGGACTAACTCTTCTAATCCTTTGTTCCTGCGTTCTCGGTGGACTCTTTTTAGTATTATCCATCCTTCTTTTCTGCAGATTTTGTTTTCCAGAAGAAGAGAAAAATAAGGAGTCGGAGGAGTAAGTATTTAGGATCATTTTATCATTTTGTAAACAATTTATATTCAGTGTGTGTGGTGTGGTGTGTGTGTGTGTGTGCATATATATATATATATATATATATATTATATATATATGGTTAGTTAGTTAATTAGTTAAATAAAAGTTTATTATTCAGATTGTTTCTTGTTAATAAAAAATTACAATTGTTCAACAACTTAGATTAAAGTGTGTGTGTGTGTGTACGATCGTCTTTATTCCAAATTAGGACCGAAATGTTTCAACACGACTGATTTTTTGTTCATATCTTCTGCTTAACTCAATTTCTAAAATATCTATAACATCCGATGCCAGAAAAATACTCGTAATATACCTTTATACCTTCAAGTGTTTTCAGAACTGATTTTCTTAAATTCACTGTTTCTGGTTAATTAATAAATCTGGAAATTTATGATTTTATTTTTAAAATTTGCAAGAATATCCAAGCTAAGTTAAAGAAATACTGTATAACTTGATGTTTTAAAACAAGTTTTTTACTATTATTATTATTAGTAGTAGTAGTAGTAGTAATAGCAGTATCAGTAGTATCAGTAGTAGTAGTAGTACTGTAGTATAGTTTTTTACTTTTAATTTATATATTTGAGGATGTATTTTCAAAACTTTTCCTGATTTTTTCTTTATATATTTTATTGAGGAATATTTTTTATAGATACTTTTATTTACGCATTTGCCAAAGTATATGGACAATAAAACTAACAAATTAACATAAAATGAATAGCCTTTTTCTTGCTTTGAAATCCCTCAACCTAAAAATGCTAAAATAAAATTTAGAGCGTGACTATCATTTTCTTTTTCTTTTTTGTAGACATGCATTTTATCAGAGAAGGGCTCATTCGCTTCTACGTATTTGTTTGGTATTTAACATTCGAAATATGTATAAAAGTTCAAATGGCACTAAAGCTGAGTGTGATTTGCGGGTTTTGGCACTTGATTTAAAAATGTATAAATAAATCAAATTCCAGTGCTTGTTGCAATGGAATCAAAAGGAATACTATTAGGCGAGTGTGACTGAAAATGATTCAGCTAAAATCTCTCTAGTACAGTGGTTCCCAACCTTTTCACCACAAAGGACCCCTTTTATTTTTATTTTTTTCCCACGGACCTCATGTTTTTGAAAGATTCCGTCTACCAAACAAACTGTTTTTATTGACTAATAGTTAACTCGTTTTCTCATTTTTCACTATCAAATAAAGGACATATAAGAGAGTATGCAATTAAAATACAGCGTATTAAAAAAGTACTAATAATTACAGCCAAGAGCAAGGAAACTTGAAATTTTAGCCTAAGCGCCCTTATCGTGGGTAAATGTACGATTTCTATTGGAACCTCTCGAAATATTGAAAGCTCACGGACCCCCAGTACTACCTTCGCGGACCCCCAGGGGTCTGGGGACCCCAGGTTGGGGAACCACTGCTCTAGTATATGGTAAAATTGGGGCCTAATCGATTATATTTCGACATTACTGAATATCGTTGACAAAGTCATTGAAGGAAGATTAATCTTTGGTCATCTTTACACCACAAAAAATAGTTGAAAATAAACTAAATAAGTATAAACGAATCGGTTATTTGAAAATACGTATCGTTAAATTTTTATTTGATAAGAATTTTCCAAGCTTGTAATAAAAATATTTTACCCTATCGTTTAAAATATCTTCAATTTAGATTTTAAAAATCTCGCAACTACACAAAACACATTTTTCTATAGATAATAGAATCGCATTCTGTTTTCTCTCTTATCTTGCGATATATGAGCCACTACTCCATTATAGAAAACCCATAAAGGTACCTTAGTCGCCGAGACTCGAACCCTAGACCTTTAGGTTAACAGCATGTTGTTCTGCCACTAGTCTAACCCTTGTGAGTCGCTTGAGTCAATCAATATTCGTTATGGAAGACATGAAGGGTTTACACGAAAAACTTATAGAAAAATTAATTTTCAAGGGTTTAAAATAAACGCAATAAGAGTGTGTCCACTACAACAGACAAGATCCACCGTCTCGAGAATAGTTTTGGTGAACAGTCTGTCTCTCTGGAGTAATGAACATTCTTAGTCTTGCGAGGCTTTTCTTTAAGGTCATCGGTTCATTTCACTGTAAAAAATGCAATATCGTTTTGGTATTGTCCAATATAAGTACAGAAAGATGTGGTAGATATGTTTTGCATGGTATATTTTGTGTTTAATATTCATCCAACATAATTGTTTCATTATTATTTTATTATATTTGTCTGAAAGTTAAAGAGTTGAGTAATTTGAATGTGAAATTAAATTGTTATATTAGAAAAAGAAACAGGTTTTGACCTTAGTTATAGAAATATTTGATTGAGTGGCAACTAAAACGGTATTAAAATTTAAGAAATATATTGGTGCTACTTTAGTATGCGGACTACCTACGATTGGTTAGGTTTAGTCATGATATTTTCGTTAAAACTAACGAAAATATCATGACTAAACCTAACCAATCGTCAAGGTCGATTGACATCGGGATGTAACCAAGCAATTAGTAAACAAGATAATAAGATATAATTAAAAGGTAGACCGCCGAATCGTAGGTAGACCGCATACTAAAGTAGCACCAATATATTCTTTTTAACTTGACGACTGAATGTGAACAGATATTTGACTATTTAGTGCACAGTGTCACTTTACTGTATTTGTTCTAGCTAACGCCAGACGACTCCAGGCTTAAAGGGTTAAAGATTTGACTGTCCAGTAAATTAGCAGAAGAATTTTATTATAATTGTACCGACAAGGCAAAAAATGTATTCTATTTATTCATTTGTTTGAGTAGGTGTGGATATTTCAACCAAACTTGGCAGATGAGTTGGGTCTCAGCCAGGAAAAGGAATTAGTTTTTGTTCCTTTAGGTCAAAGGTCAAAGTCAAAGTTTAAAATTATTCAAATGCCAGTGGACCGATCTCATTGAAACTTGGTAAAATTCGTATTAAGACTCGGTCAAGAACGAAATTATTTTACTGGGTGAAGATCAAAGCCAAGGTCACAACTCCAGATCAAACATGTCTTGCTGAGGCGGTGAATTGGGCTTAAAATTTATTCGGATAGAATTACAATTTCATTGTATTTCTACATCAAATTAGGAATTTCGTTATGATGCTTTAAGACAGTACTTCTGAAACTTTTTTAATGCCGTTCACCCTTGAGCAGACATGGGCAAGATACTTGGAAATTGTATCTGAGATACAGATACAAGATACCCAACAAAAATGTATCTGAGATACAGATACAAGATACTCGAAAAAACTGTATCTTCAAGATACAGATACAAGATACTCGAAAAAACTGTATCTTCAAGATACAGATACAAGTTACAGATACAAGATACATTTTTAAGATACAAGATACTTTTGAAAGAATAATTATTTGAGTTTAGTTTCACCTGGTGAGCCATGAGCGCACGAGTTGTCTCATTCAATTGTTTATTATTATATTTTCTGGATATAAATAAATGCCAAATCAATGGTACTTCATATCTCAGTATTCATATAGTGATATAACTAAAAGGAAAGCACAAAGTAAATATGTATAAATAATCCTGAAAATTTTTAGGTATGGAAAAATAAAATAAACCACACTTTTTCAATTTATGTATTTCAAATTAATTGTTAATACAGGTATGCTCAGTTACCTACTCACGAAGAAAAAAATAAAGTTTTCCTCATAATAAATACTGTATATTTGCAGGAATAAGCAAATATATGTATAATTCCTGATTTTTAATCAAAATAACAAAGGACTCCTGTTGAATTATTTATATGTTCTCGACAAGTGACGACAAAAGCCGTGTTGAAACATGTTAAAACCACGGGATACAAGATGAAACCTGAGTACGTCTGTGCCGAGACTGTGCGCGCAGCGCAACGGTAGTATTCATGTACAAACATGTAACAGCAATCGCCGGCCTGCTTCAACGTGCGTCAGATATGATCATATTTCATGAATAGTTATTAGCGTCTCTATTTAAAAAGTATCTTATGAAAGTATCTTTGAAAGTGTATCCCAGGATACAAGCTACATGACAAAATGTATCTTAGATACTTCTCAAGATCCTCCAAAAATAAAGTATCTAAGATACGTATCTCAGATACGTATCTTGTATCTTAAGATACTTTTGTATCTTAAGATACAAGATACTGCCCATCTCTGCCCTTGAGTCATTATCACAAAATTTGGAGCAAGTGTAGTTTACGTCCCCGGGCCCTGACGCAAAAGGGGACACAAACTACACTAGGTCAACGTGGAAGCGTAAACTACACTAGGATCTTTAGGAGACATTTTTTAAATGAATCCATCAAATGAAACGTTAAAACTAACGAAAATATTACGACTTAACCTAACCAATCGTCAATATATATATATATATATATATATTGACAATTGGTTAGATTAAGTCGTAATATTTTCGTTAGTCTTAACGCTTTATTTGATTAGGTATACGCGGAGAAAGTTGGGGAACGCAAACTACAATAGGATAATGTAAGGAACGTAACCTACACTATTATAATGTTGGGGAACGTAAACTACACTAGGCACCATAGGGATATGTAAACTACACTTGCTCCCAAAATTTCATTCACCCCCAACTTTACCTCCTTCAACTTTGTTACTTTTCCAATTCCCTTTCTCTGTATACACAATTATACATAACTCACGTCGTCACTCGTTCGAAAAGACGACATAAACTAATTTCTTAAGTATTTCCTTTTTTGTATTTTTACCACCTGAACAAAACAGAAAAACAATGAATGACAAGCATCACATACCAGTTAACATTTTTAAATCATGTTTTGAACATCAGCGGCTGGGGTGCTGCTCCTGCATTCCCGTGACTAGGGTTAAATTTTTTCGGAGGTTTTTTTTTAAGAACAATTTCAAATTGAAACTAGATTTCTTCAACGGTTACAACAAACAAAATTAGAAATTTTTTATTAAAACAACGCTTAATAATGCTTGATTTCTGGATCAAATGCGGGACGTCTGGCAACCCTACCCGTGACAAGCTTCTCAAAGCGGGGCCCGATTCCCTTCTCCAAAGCGCCCCAGATCACCGAATCAACGTCGAGGACGGTAGTCCGTCCTTATTTCTTAAAGTTTAAGAAATAAGGACGGACTACCGTCTGAAACTATTTATATATACAATGAAGAGGTATCAGGAAATGAGACGTAGTTCAGACTGTTTTCCTGTTAAATACAGTAGTATTGTAATTTTTAGTGATTTGTAAAATTAGTTTTTCAGCGAAAAGGCAAACGGAACACTTAAATTTAAGGATCACCCGAAGATCAGGGCCCCAAGCCTCAATTACCAAATGATATCTTCGTTAAAACTAACGGAAATATCACGACTTAACCTAACCAATCGTCAAGGGCGTACAGTTGACCTAATCGGGCATTCGATTTAATTTATTATTATATTTGGTACTGTAAAGCAAAAAACAAGAATACATGGGGACCCTGGTCTTCAGGTGATCCAAATTTAATGATATGTTGATATCAGTACCAATTTTGTTTTAAAAAAAAATTTAAAAAATGTAAATTATGATGACCTAATTAATGTACAGTTCCTGGAAGAAGTTTGCCAAAAATATAAAATTTAAAATAAAATAATAGATTAAATCTTATTTTTTCATAAAAAAAATTGGACTAAAAATGTATAAAATGTATAAAAGTTAATTTCGTTTTTGATGTAATTTTGAATTTTTTTTTTTACGAATATATATATATGTGTGTGTGTGTGTGTGTGTGTGTGTGTGTGTGTGTGTGAAACATCATACTATGAACTTTAGTGGCCACCATTTTAAAAAATGATTACCTGATATAATACAGCATACTAACTAACTGTTACTATGAATTAGGGTGTGTCAATTTTAGGGAGCAAAGTGAAATCTTTAGATTTTCAAAGACTACTAGTGACCAAATGATGCATTTTTATGTGCTAAATCGCAATATGGCTTTAAAATCCAGATTTGACCACTCCTAGCTACTTGTATTTGAAGTTGAATTTTACGAAAAATCAGCAATTTTTGCAAGTATTTTTTTTATTGTATATGACTACATTTTACATGCATTACATACAATTTAAGACATTTTTATTGTATTTCAATATTAAAACTTAGAAATATATGATAGGTTTCTTGAACTTTGCCAAGGATGCCATGTCTGCCTTGCTCTTGTTCCTGGACATGAGCTCCCTACTGGCCACCTGGCCACTGATGTACTCCTCCCTCCTCTCTTGTGAGTAAAAATGTTGTGCTGCTTCAGTTGTCATCCTTACACACCTCTCTACTGACTGTGTGTGTGAGGGCCATGCAGGAACTTCCATTGGTCTATCCAGAAACTCCTTGATTGCAGCAGTGGTGAGGGAGCAGGTCAGAGGAGGCTCAGTCACGCCAGAGTTCCAGTCAATAAGCTCCGAGAGTTTGGTGGCATGTGGGTTGATGTCAGGAGTCTTCCTGGGTCTGACACTGCAGTATCCTACCTGTATGTCCTCATCTCCTTCACCTCTGATTTCCAGTACTCTCTTCACTGCCTCCCTCCTCTCCTCCTCCACCTCACTGCACAGCATGGCCTGGAGCACAGCCTCAGAGTGTGCATACCAAGCTGATCTCTTCACTGTAGGCATCACTATTCCTATCACCTCCTTCTTCTGACTTCTGAGCAGCTCCAGCTGGTACAGTACTTGCCTGGGACCCTCTACCCAGCTGTGATTTAACTTGATGTTGAACAAGTTTGGCATGTAGACTCCCACTATGAATTCCACAGTTATCCTCAGATTCTTCAGGTTCCTACCCTTCAGCCCATGTTTGGAAATCCACAATCTGCAGAACCTTAGAGCCGTGGTGAGCCACCTACTGTGACAGACTGGCCCAATCTCCAAGAGAGCTAGACTCTGAGGTACCTCTCCCGATCTGATGGCAGTGATGATTCTGTAGCCATATGATCGGTCTGTACTGAGGTCCTTGACTACCTCCTGACTGAGATGGGATAGAGGAGGACAAACAGTGATCCTCGTGAAGTTTGGGTTGATCTCCAGCTCAGTGGCAGTGTCTAACATCTTCCCTAGGGGCCCAGACCACTTGTTGTTGCTCAATGTCTTGCCATCCAATGCAGTCACCAGGTGTCTGAGACTCAGCTCCCCAGTGTGCAAGTCACAGACAATCCACACCAACTTCCTGCTAAGCTTGACCTTCACATAATGCATTACTCCTCCCTCCCAGCAGTATTCACATTAGTACTGTCACCTCCTATGGCCAAAAGGGTCTGGTCTGCTCCTCTCTCTCTTAGCCAGTTCACCAGATGATCAGCAATGACCTCAGCATGACTTCTCTCCTCTGCAGCTTCCTCTGGTACAAAATGCCACAAATATTTCTCACCTGCTTCAATGCACACTGTGTAGTGTTCTTCCTTAATGAGGCCAGGAAACTGGCTGTCACTGCCCTAAGCTTCCATCATCACTTTGGTATCATCTCTTTTCCCATCAAAGAAGATACAGGTGATGCCATTTTCCCTAATCTCTTCATCAAACTTCTTGACCAGCTCCTTAGTCAGTCTCTCCTGAGCCCTCCTCACCTTGTTGTGGTCAATCAACAGTGCTGTGTCAAACTCTGTGATAAGACCAGCATCAATCCAGGCAGCAGTGGCAATCTCTGCATTCTCTCTCAGCCCAGTGTGATGTCTCAAGCTAGTCAGAGCTATGTTGGTAATATCTTCAGTGTTGTATTTCTTCTTCTTAGCCACAGGCAAGGAGGAAGTTGTCGCAGCCTCTGGTATGAAGTCTTCGTCCTCCTCTCTCCTCCCTGCCTCCTCCAGTATATCTCCAGTCTCCTCCAACTCCATCTCCAGCAGTGACTCCTCCCTCAACTCCTCTTCTTTCTTGGCTGACTCCTCTGCTCTCCTCCTCCTCTTCTCCTCGGCCTTCCTTCTCCTCTCCTGTCTTTGCAGCACTATTTCCTGTCTCTTGGTCTCAGTGTGATCAGCTAGACCCATCTGGTGTGCCCCCACACTTCCCACCTTTTCTCTCTGACCTTTAATGAAGGCAAGCTCCTGCACTGGTATCTTCTGCTCACTCCTGCAGCTGCAGTCAATGTGAACCTCACTGTTGCAGACAGGGTTGCACCCAAGCTCACTGCAGCTCCTGATCACACAGTGACAGGTCAGGATGTCCACCAATTTGTTCAGTTTCATCATGAACCTATCTTTGACCTCTAGCTTCACATTGCCAATGGATACCTTCACTGCCTCATCCCACAGTGCCTTCACTTTAGCCCTGATCCTGACCTCAGTGTTGATTATAGGTCCTGTGAATAGAGCGTTGGCCTTTCTTCACTGAGTCAGTAGCCCTGGAACAATGCCGTTCTTAATCAGGTAATTAACTGGGTAATTCCTCCTGTCTTCCTCACTCATCTCTCTCCTCAACAAACCATACCTCAGCAGCTCTCTGGCTGTGGGCAGCTCAGCAGGAGGAAGTTCCCTCCCAGTCCCCACCAAATGACTTAGGTGACAACTTGATTTGCTTCGGGTTCTGATTTCTTTCTGACTCATCCTGTGGACCTGTGAATAAAAGAAATGTCATTGAAATTTGGATAGGCCTACTGATTATGATTACATAAAATTAAGTTAATTGAAATTCTTAATATCTTCCTATAAGCTCATATAAAAGGTTGTGTTGTGATAGGTACAAGACTTAATTATTCAAAGTAATGACAATTTCATATATCTATCATATCAAAATATACAGAAAGTGAATTACACAATATTTACATTACGAAGTAATGAAAATTGTCAAAAAGGAGGGAAAACACACGCATTCACAATCAAAACTCCAGCATTTGTGACTATGTGAAACTTAGAAACCATACTGCACACCAAAAATAACCAAAGTTGACCACACATATCAATAGCACATTGATATACGATGCTACAGTTATTTATGTTGTATTTCAAACCTTTATGGTCAAATATAAGTAGGTAAATGGCTTTTTTAAACAACACTAAAGATATTTCTAAGTTTGCTAGATAATATGACATCATTTGAGCATTAGTAGTTTTTGAATTGTTGATTACTAAAATTGACACATCCTACTATGAATGTACAGTATAGATTCCACGACGATACTGTCTCGGGCAATAACAGTGATATTACACCATCGGGAGACAAACCCCCGACCTCAATGTGATAGTTAGGCTTCAGTATTATATATATATATATATATATATATACACACACACACACACAGTATATATATATATATATATATATACACAAACTCAGAATGGTTCCCTGAGAACATTATATGTTAAACACAGACCGTGCATGGAACAAGGAACTCTTCCCAGAAGAGTTCCTTGTTCCATGCACGGTCTGTGTTTAACATATAATGTTCTCAGGGAACCATTCTGAGTTTGTGTATACTAAACGGACGTGTTTCGTGCCTTGAAAAGTGGACGCTCAATGTCCCGGTTGAGGTTTAAGTTTTGGTTTTTTTGGCTAAAAATACAATAGTTACCCCCTTTTTCCTTGATTTATTCAACACGACGTGAATGCAACGAGTCTTTTACTTATATAGAGGTTCTGAATGTAGGGATCTAGGCTTGCTTTAAACCCTAGATCCATGTCCCAAAGCTGGATCCTGTCTGCTTTGCAGATAGCTGGTGAGGGAAGCTATATTTATGGGATCTCTTTGCGAGAGACCCGTTGCCCACGTCGGGCTAAAATCATGAAAAAGAAAAAACTATGGTATTTGTCATTTACCATTACTTATTCGGACTATAGTGGATTTAATTTTCCCAGAAGAGTTCCTTGTTCCATGCACGGTCTGTGTTTAACATATATATACATATATAACACACACAGTATATATATACAGGGTGGGGCACGGGAATCAAGTGTTTTTTGAATAGCTAGTAATCGGCCATTAGGAATGGGAGGGGCGTGCGGTAGGTAGCATTCCATTCCTGGGTTCATAGCATTTAACTTTAACTAACACTCACCTTTATCTTTCAGGTGCCATCATGGAGCAGTGGACGTTAGAACACCGCATGTTCGCGTATGATCATTTTGTTAGGAGTGGCGAGTCAGTGACAGCAGTTCAGCGTGCGTTTCGCCGCAGATTCAACATTCATCGAAATGACTCTGTTCCCGCTCGTGACACAATCTTACGTTGGGTTAACAATCTTCGAACAGGAGGCTCAATAATGAAAACAAACCGAAGGGGCCGCAACGCACTGTGCGTACTCCAGAGAACGTTGAAAGGGTCAGACAAGCGATGTTGCAAAGCCCAGGCCGCTCTGCTCGGAGACATTCAGCTGCACTCGGAATCAGCAATCGTACTGTTAGACGGATTTTGCATGAAGAATTACATTTTCACCCATACAAGTTAGCGATGGCGTCAATGGCTGTTCTTCGCCCCCTGTTTCCCAACCATCTCATTTCGAGATTTGGTGACATTGCATGGCCCCCTCGGTCCCCTGACTTGTCCACATGTGACTTCTTTCTATGGGGGTACCTCAAGTCACGTGTCTACGAGGACAAGCCCCGTACATTAGATGCATTGAAGGAAGCGATCCGTCAACAAATCATCCAAATCAACAGAGACCTGCTGGGAAGAGTGGAGGCCAATTTTCGTAAACGCCTTCAACAATGCGTCGACGGCCAAGGACATCATATGCCAGATATAATTTTCGGTACATGATTATTATGACATGAAATGCTATGTTCTTACGAATGTTGTTCTACCAATATATTTTCTTTACAAAAATAAATATCATTTTCCTGATTATTCCAAAAACACTTGGTTCCCGTGCCCCACCCTGTATATATATATATATACACTGATGCGTAAACCATTTTAAATTTCTAATTAAAATGAGTGATCATATCTTTATAGTACAATAATTCGGATATGCACCATCGGGAGTTGAAACCCCGATTTCAATGTGAAAGCTAAAATGCGTGAAAAGCTTGACCTTCGTCAGGATGAGCAATTCGGGCGGAAGCTAACCAAAGGTTATCAAAGATAAAGGTATCGTATATATATTTCTTTATGCAAGAAGGAGGGAAAAAGGGCAACGCCCGCAAAAATACCCCGTATAGAAGAAGAGACAAAATGAAGGCCCAGGGTTTTCGAGATGCATAAACACTGCGTTTGAAAGATGGTAGGTCACAGACACCTGGAAAGATGGATTGAGGAAGACTGTTCCATACTTCATCGGTTGAGTAGATGAAAGATTAAAAATACCGATTAACTCATGCGTTGGAGAGATGGGCAGAAAAGGAATGAGAAAATGTAGAAAGTTTCGTGCTGCGTGCTGTCCTTAAAGGAGGAGGCATGCAATTAGAGAGTTCAGAAGAGCAATGTTCGTTATAATAGCGATAGTAAAGAGAGAATGAGGCAACATTGCGGCGAAGAGAGAGGGATTCAAGACAATCAGTAAGAGGCGAGAAATTGATGAAACGAAAAGCCTTTGATTTCACCCGGTCAAGTACCGCTGTGTGGGTTGAGCCACCTCATACATGAGAAGCATACTCCATACGGGGGCGGACAAGACCCCTGTACAGGGACAACAACTGAGTGGGGGTGAAGAAACTGCGGAGGCGGTACAACACACCTAACCTCTTAGAAGCTGTTTTGGAAAGAGGTTATATGGAATCTTTCCAGGAAAGATCACGAGAAAAGGAAACGCCAAGAATGTTAAGAGGGGATAGTCGTGTGGAAGATTGTGACTAGTAGACAGATGGAGGAACTGAGTTTTGGAGGCACTGAAAACCACAAGGTTTTCTCTGCCCCAATCAGAGGTGGCAGAAAGATCGGAGGTCAGGTGTACCATAGCCGTCCTACGCGAATCATAGAATGACTGTTGAGAGGAACGCTTTGTGAAGCGGGTGGAGAAGTGAAGAGTGGAATCATCGACATAGGAGTGAATATGACAGGAAGTGCGACTCAAAAGCTCATTGATAAATAAAAGGAAAAGAGTGGGTGAGAGGACAGAACCCTGACCAACACCACTATTAATAGCTTTAGGAGAAGAGCAGTGGCCAACTACAACTGCAGCTATAGATCGGCCAGAAAAGAAATTAGAGATGAAGGCACAGATAGAAGGATAGAAACCGAAGGAGGGCAGTTTCGAAATTAAAGATTTGTGCCAGACCCTATCAAAAGCTTTTGATATGTCTAACACAATAGCAAAAGTTTCACCAAAATCCCGAAAGGAAGATGACAAAGAGTTAGAGAGATAAACAAGAAGATCGTCAATCGAGTGTCCCTTGCGGAATAAGGTAGGTTGATTTTACGCATTTTTTTAAATACCGACTTTGGACTAGTCGAGATAGTCAGGGCTTAATATGATAATAACTGATAAAAATTTTCAGATCCCTAGCTTTAACCGTTTTTTGAGGAAACCGTTTAAAAAATTGTCAAAAAATCGTACCGAAAAATACCGCATTTTCGCAATTTTCGGCCGAAAAAATCATGCTATTTTCATAAAAATTCCTGAAAAAAGTTACAATTTTATTGAAAAAAAGTAAAAAAAACATGTACAGAGTCAAATAGACACATTTAGATCCCAAGATCATCATAATTTTCACTGTAAGAGCCCTTAGAAGCAAAGGAAGGCCTCATCTGGCGACTTAGGGCTTTGGCCAGAATGTGTTTGTGCCTTGATTCGAGTCCATAAACAGTATGGGAAGCTTGAGATGTCAGCTTCACGGCCCTTTCAACACTCTGAGAATGTGAAGGCAGATCAGGCAGCTCCAGCTTGGTGCCATTCAGCAATGCTTCTTGAAGCTCCTGGTCAGAAAAGTCTTCTGTGAGAGCAGGTTCGATTTATCAACTATTATCTGTTTCACATCAAGGCCAGGCTTAAGCAGGTCCATAGCTTGTAAGTCCAGGAGGAAGGCATTAGCAAGACTTGCCCCAAGATTGGAAGAAACATTACTCCTGATCAGTTCCATGGCATATCTGGGGGTTTTCAAAAAGCTGTAACCTCCACTTGGGTGCCTCCTTGGCTTGAACTCTTCAGCTTCACCACCAGATAGCTGAAATGAAAATAAAAAATAAATTACTAAAGCGAAAATGGGGGAAAATAGGGGAAAAAGTAGGGAAAAATATGGGTAAAAATCGACGAAAATGGGCGGAAATAAGAATAAATTACTTAAACGAAAATGGGGGAAAAAAGTGGGAAAATAGGGGTAAAAATGGGTAAAAATTCAGGTAAAAAGTCGGCGAAAATGGGCGAAAAAAAAGAATAAATTACTAAAGCGAAAATGGGGGGAAAAAGGGGGAAATGGGGACAAAAAGTAGGGATAAATTTGGGTAAAAATGGGATAAGATATAAGAAAAAATATATATTACCTCTCCTGATTCTCCTGAGCTGGATTCAAAAGAAATATCTTGTGAAGGTGTGGAGGCAAAAGTGGCCAAATCCACTTCCTGCTGCTGTTGAATCTGGCTCTGTAATCTTTCTGCTTCAGCTGCAGCCCTCTGGTCTCTCTTCACAGCAGCTTTATCCACAGATCCCAGCTGGAAAGAGCCCTTGGGTCCTATTTTGGCCCTCTGATCTCTTAAGTATTCCCTCTCCTCTACTGGAACCTGAAATATTAAAGTATATTAAATAGCGGATCTAAAATTAGAGATAAAATCCTGAAAAAAAAATTGATTATTAATTTCTATTACCAGGAGGGGGGGGGAAGGAAGATTACAGGAAGAAAATACGGATATTTTTCAATTACAAGCATTGAATTTCCTTCCATTTAAAAGGCACCTAATCGCACTAAGTTAGGCCAGTTAAAAGTTAAAAAAATAATAGTATTACCTTCTTACTGGGAGGACAAGTGCAGATTATGTGCTGTGTTTGACAATTTTCTTTCTTGCACTTCACAGCATTGTCATCACAGGGACGAACAGGTAGCTTACAGGTGCAAGCAAAAATGTCAAAAAGTTTATCCAGCTTTTCCTCCAGATTCTGCTCCTGGACTGTAGAAAGAGATTTCCTGTTTATCTCTTTTGCTTTCTTGAAGCACACTTTATCCACCAATTTCACTTCATAATATTCCTCATACAGGGGCAGCCGCGGGTTCACTGCCTGCCAGATCTCAATCACATCCTTTGCTATCATTTTAGCAATATCATAGTCTTTCAAGTCCGGGTGGCTGTTTTGGAGGAAATAACTGTACTGAATAACTTGGCGGAAGGTAGGAGGCTATGTTTTATCCAAAGGGGAAGGCTGGCCACTGAATTTTTTGGCACTATCACTTCGAGTTAACACTGCAGACTTCCGTTTTTTACCCATTTTTATGAAATATCTGAAAATAAACACAATTAAATGAACGCATCATAAAATAACTTAATTTAATACACATTTTATAGGTAAATATCATTAAAAAATACAAAATAATACACTAATAAAGATCTATAATGCATTTACAATAAGTTTCAAGCATCGTTTTGTTAAAAAAGCCGAATTTTAATTGATTATTTTGATGAAATAAGGTCCGATATTTTGTTTGTTTACATTGCGCGAATGCCGCGCGCGCGATTTTACGCGTAAAATTCGGCAATTTTACAACTTAAAAATAATTAACAATCCTCAAAAAATACAATCATTTTCACAAATATGAGTTGGTGCAACGTTTTTCATACATTAATACCTTTCTATCTAGACTAGTCCAAGATCACAGTTCCAAAATCAACCTACCTTATTGCGCAACCCATACTGACTATCCAAAAGGAGATTGTGAGAAGAGAGGTGTTTAAGAATCTTCCTATGAAGGATCGATTCAAAAACTTTAGAAAGACAAGAAATCAAAGTATTTGGATGATAGTTGGAGGGTTGAGAGCGATCACCCTTCTGTGGAACAGGATAAGTACCAGATGAGAGACAAAGACGAAAACGTTTGCCTAGGCAGGGTGTTAGCACAGAAACACAATTCTTAAGAACAACAGGAGAAACACCATCAGGACCATACGCCTTCATAGAGTTGAACCCAAATAGGGCAGGAAACACAGCTTTAGAAGAGATTCTAATTTCAGACATAATAAAGTCAGAGGGAGGAGAAGATGGAGGAATAGCACCGGAATCGTCAGGGTTGAGTTGGAGGCGAAAGTTTGAGCGAAGAGTTCAGTTTTGTCAGGAGAAGAGACGACAACTGAGCTGTCGGAATGGAAAAGAGGAGGGAAAGAAGAGGAAGTAAAGTTGATGGAGAGGTTCTTAGCTAGATGCCAAAAGAGCCAGAAGAATTAGAATTGGATAGGTTTTCACATTTTTGTCAGATAAAGGAATTTTTGGCGAGTCGAAGAAGAGATTTTGCACGATTCCGGGCAAAAATATAAGCTGAGTGAGGGTCAGAAGTTGAATGGCGACGGTACCTTCTGAAAGATTTCTCTCTGTTGCGGATAGCATTAGAAGAAGTAAAGTTAAACCAAGGTTTTTTTGCATTAGTAGTAAGAATGGAATATTGAATGTACGCCACCATGCCCGAGAGAATCACCTCCATGATGCGTTGAGCACACTCGGAAGGGCCCCGGTCACCGAAGCAATAATCATTTCCTGGGAAATCAGAGAAGTACTGTTTCCCAATCAGCCGCGCCAAAGTGCCAAAGGCACCTCCTCTTGGGAGGATCCAAATGCCGAATTGGAGCAATAGGACAAGAAACAGATATAAGATTGTGGTCGGAGGAGCTCAACGGAGAAAAAAGTTTGATAGAGTAAGAAGAATGATGAGAGGTAAGAAATAAACCCAAAATGTTGGGCCTATTTCTTATACACTTTGTTACTTTGTGTTACTTTGTTTGAGTTCGAACGACGGTTCAGGATCGACCTGCAGTCGACCCCTCTGCATCATCCCGCCCTCATTTGCGAGATTTGGTGAAGGAGGGAATTGCTGTCTGATCTCCTCCTACCCTCGTAGCCAGCCACGCATGGCTGGTCACAGGCACGTGCAGAGGTGGGGTGGGGGGGCTACAGAGGCTTGAGCCCTCCCATTTGCCTCGTCATGCCTCAGAAGTGCCCTTTAAAAAAAAACATCCGTATAAATGCTGTGAAGAGACTTATTTTTTTTGAGGGGGGAGGAGATGGTGCCCTTTTTGTTAACTTTCAGCGCCCCCCAATCTGAAGTGTCCTGTGCACGGGCCTGGCTGGTCAGGGACTTTGCACAGGCATCTGTCCAGCTGGCTCCTGAAGTTATTCAGGTCAGTGTGCTGGAGATTCCTTATTTCTCTCGGTAGGACATTGAAAGCTTTGGGCCTCGTATTCTGAGGGTATTTTCCATCCTCGTTTTCATGGCCCACTATCCCACAGTAGCTGGGACTGTACAAAATCTGCCTCTTCTCTCATGCCAGTTTGTTTCTACAGGGTGGGCCGTAAGTTTCCATACATAGGAAAAATAAACATTTTTTTATGGACAACCATTTTTATTTATATAATATGCTCTACATGGTTGCCATTGTTTTGAAAACACATTTCAATACGTGTTCCCCACTGTTGATGAACACGCATTAGCACAGTTGACGTTATGCTTGTAATGGCGTTGGTGATACGTTCCTTTAGATGATTTATGTCTCGTATCTTTTCCTGATACACCATGGCCTTCAAGTGCCCCCAAAGATAGAAATCAAGGGGGGTGAGATCTGGGGATCTGGGAGGCCACTCCACAGGACCACGCCGACCAATCCAAGCATCCGGAAACTGCTGATCCAAATACCGACGCACGTGAAGACCATAATGAGGTGGAGCTCCATCTTGCTGGAAGTAAACTGGGAAGTTACCTTCCTCGTTTAGCAGGGATGGGAAAATCTCTTCTTGCAACATGTTAAGATACCTTTCGGCATTAAGATTTCCACTGACAAAAATTGGTCCAATAATTCTGTCACCCCATATCCCGGCCCACACCATCACTTTACCGGCACCTTGCATCTTCGTCGGACTCAGCCAGTTAGGGTTAGCATTACTCCAATAACGTATGTTTTGCCGATTAACCTCTCCATTGACGTAAAAATTTGCTTCATCAGTAAACAAGATCTTACGTCAAACGCATATTCTTAGGGTATCTGAAACATAAAAACAAACGTTTAATTTTTCCTATGTATGGAAACTTACGGCCCACCCTGTATTTCATTTCTAAGGTTAGGGACACAGCCCTCAAGTATTTTCCATACGTTATATTATTGTGTACCGCTCGCGCCTTCTTTCGAGAGAGTAGAGTTTCAGGGATTGTAGTCGAGACCAGTAGTCTTCACCTTCCGTTTCTTCTATCTTAGGCGTAAAAGTCCTTTGGATAGCTTCAAATTTCGCAATGTCTCGTTTTCTGTATGGGCTTGTGAGTACTGAGCAATACTCAATTATTGGTAGGACTAGGCTCTTCCATAATTTGAGTATGATGTTTGCTTTTTTGCTGCGGAAGTTCCTCCAGATGATTCCCATTATTTTTCTAGCCGTTGTAATTTTGATGTTGTAGTGCACTCTGAATTCTGTATCCGACGACATTATTACTCCCAGATCCCTGACTTGTAGATTTGGTGTTATCTGTTTGTCTTGCAGAGTTTTGTACCTTTTATTCTGCAGCTCCTTGTTACTATATATATACACGGGGCTCCAATAAACCTTAGCCCCCGCGCCCATGGCCTAAACCATTAGAGGTACAGTAAAACTAAACATACCTTACAAAAGAGAATTTAATCCTGCATTTAATGAGAAACAATTAAAACTTGGTGTTCCCGCCATTGGCTTCCAAGACAGCCTGAATTCGCTTTGGGTAGCTTGCCAAAAGTGACGTGAATAGATCTTGATCGTTACGCAAATTTGCTAAAACAGTTTCAATGTGTTGCGTCATTGTATCCTTCGAAAATCGATTTGCTGCAGGTTCTTGAAACAAGAGACATTCAACCTTGTCCTTTATAACTGATCCAATGTGTTCACAGACGTTCAGGTCAGGAGAATTTCCTGGCCATTCTTCATTTCCAAAGAAATCGATCTCATGGTTCCGCGACAACTGTTGAGTGGCTAATGCCTTAAAGCAGGGGGCCTTATCATGCAGAAGTGTGACCTGATCGACATCCATAACATTGTTCGGGTTTCTTAGAAAAGGAATGACATGCTGGGATAGAATAATATCACGAAAATACTGTCCATCCCAACTCTGACCATTTGGCTTCAGCACCCACATGAGCTTCTTTGCAGTGAACAAAACAAACACACCGACACAGTCTGGACTTTTTAATAATTCGCGATAATGTTCATTGTCATCGATTTCATCTGGTGTTGTGGCCCACACTCGATCATTTTGGTAGTTAGGCCGACGTGTTACGTAAGCAAAAAATTCATGAAATCATCCACATCCCAATCTTCAAGATAATGGGCAAACCACATTCTGTGATCGATGTTAAGTTGAGTTTTTCTTGTCTTTGGAAGTTCATGCCAAGGATTTAAACCTTGCCTATGACGGTACAGTCGAATGATCTCACCACTAACGATCTTTCCTCTCAACACTTCGATCTCTCTAGAAAGTTTAGCACAGCTGTTTTTTCCGCTTACGCGTACCGCTTTCAATGATCTCCTTTGTTTCGTGAGAGAGTGGCAAATTTGGGCGCCCAGATTTGGTTGTATCCATTTCACATTCATCCAAAGTTTTATTCCAATTTCTTTTGACGAAGTCCTCACTTCTTCGCAACTTTTTGGCAACCCATGAACGTGTTATAAAGGTGGCTCCAGCATCACGAGCTTCCCGAAATGTTATTGCTTGTATGCGATCTATCACACGTTGCCTCTCCGAATCACCAATTAATTGAGAAGCCATTATATTACCATTTTATCAGCTAGAGTAATTTTAATACCTTCAATAAATAAAGAATTTTATATATTTTTATAGTCACTAAAAACCATTTCGATATAAGTAAACATGTAAGCTGCAAATGGGGGGGGGGGGGGCTAAGGTTTTTTGGAACCCCTTAGTAGCTGCCTCAATGCTACTATGAATGTAGAGCATAATGACTATCGGCAGCACTTTCTTAGACATAACAGTTATATTAATAATGAGAAAAAATATATTGTCATTGCATGATACCCAGAGTTTCTGTGACCCTGTCACCGACGGAACCTCGTGCGACTGTGCCCACAAACCTTTCCGGTTGACCAATATCTTATTAATACACTTACACAGACAATTTAAAAATGAGTGAGGAGTAAATAGAAACATAGATGTATGCAATATTTATAAAGATATGAAGAGATTATTTTAACGGATATGCTTATTTCCTTATTTCTCGATATACAGAGAGAGAGAGAGAGAGGAGAGAGAGAGAGAGAGAGAGAACATGGAATCCATATCCCAAAACTATATATTTGAAAAGTTAACCTTTACATATCTTTAGCCACAGCTGCACCAATATATGCATATTGTCTATCACTCCCATATATATATATATATATATATATATATATATATATATATATATATATATATATATATATACCACAGAATTAATTTTACATTAGAATATTCATTAAACTAAGATTGTTCATTATCAGATAAATTCTGTTTCACATTAAGATAATATATATATATATATATATAATATATATATTATATATATATATATATATAATATATATATATATATATATGATATATATACACACACACACACATATATATATATATATACATACATACACAGGGTGTTTCAGGAGGAAAGGTTAATACTTCGGGAGGTGATAGTATCGGTCATTGTGAGAAATAAAGTTCATGTCAACATGTGTCTAATTCTGAATGGTTACGGAGATAGAGCTGTTTGAATCTGATGCGCGCGCAGCTCTCCCTCCCCCTTCCCTCCCCTATAACCTTGAACCATGTAAGCTGTAATGTAAGCATGTAACATAAGCCAATCGACAGTTGACTGTTGAGAGTGACATTGTTTGGTGTTTGAAGCAGTGTTAAGAATGCCACACACCTTCACACATGCCGAATATGCAGATATGGTGTATGTCTACGGTTTTTGCGATGGAAGTGCAACAGCTGCTGTTGCAGAATACCGTCGACGGTTTCCGAACTGCAGAATTCCGGATCGAAGAGTGTTTACCAGGGTTTTCAACACATTGCGTGAGATTGGTACACTTCCCAGCGCTCATGTTTCATCTGAACGTGAAGGTCAACAAGATGTGGATGAAGTGAAAAACATTCTTCAGTTGGTAGAGCGTAGTCCTACTACAAGCTCACGAAGAATTTCTACACGTCTCGGTGTACCACACACAAGAGTATGGCGAACATTACGTGAGGAAGGCTTGCATCCATATCATGTACAGCGTGTACAACACCTTCAACCAGGAGACGCTGCCATGCGACTGGAATTTTGTCACTGGGTAAATGCTAATCGCCGATTGCTTCGATTAATACTGTTCACCGATGAAGCTACTTTCACCCGTGACGGTATCAACAACAATCGTAACTCTCATCGGTGGTCAGACGAAAATCCAAATGCCACTGTGGAAACAAATTTTCAACATCGTTTCTCTGCCAATGTGTGGTGCGGTATCATCGATGATCAGCTGATTGGTCCTGTTACTTTAGAGAATCGTCTTACAGGACAAAGTTACCTAGAATTTCTGCAAAATGAATTGCCAGGACTATTGGAGGATGTTCCTTTGGCTACACGCGCTGGTATGCACTTTCAGCATGACGGAGTTCCTTCACATTCTACCCGTCTGGTGATGCGATACCTAAATCAAACTTTCCCTGGTCGATGGATCGGCCTCGGTGGTCCCATTCAATGGCCACCAAGATCTCCAGACCTCTTTCCGTTGTATTAGTTTGTGGGGTTGGATGAAAAGTCAAGTTTACAAAAGAAAGGTGGATACACGAGACGAATTGCTCGCGCGCATTTTGGATGCTGCTGCCTGCATAAAGGAACTTCAAGATCAACTCAGGCGAACAACACGCGATCTTCGCACACGAGTTGCAAAGTGCACTGAGGTTGACGGTGGGATTTTCGAAAACGTATTGTAAACTGTAACAAATTTGTCATTTCTGTATCTGATACCATTCAAAGTGCCAATGTTTAAACATTAAATGTTAGAAACAGTAATTGGTTTCTCTTTCTTGATTACCATTAACAATGCTTTTGTATTTGTAGATTCAAACAGCTCTATCTCCGTAACCATTCAGAATTAGACACATGTTCATATGAACTTTTTTTCTCACAATGACTGATACTATCACTTCCCGAAGTATTGACCTCTCCTCCTGAAACACCCTGTGTATATATATATATATATATATATATATCCAGATCAAAACAGGGGTCATACAGGTCAAACATTGAAGGTTAGTGTGTAAATGCGCTTATGTGTAAATATATTAAAGTGATGTCCAATATGTGTAAGGTGACCAGAGTCTCGATTTTCGGCGGGACAGTCCCGTTTTGGAGAAATGTGTCCAGCTGACGTATGGTGTCCCGAAATTGTCCCGCTTTTGGAGATATTGAGCAAAACTGTCCCGCTTTCTTAAAATTACTACTAATAAGCTATTTCATATATGGTTATTGACACACTTCGATTTTTTTAACTTGTTACACATAGATGCTATTATAGACTTGTACAATAAGTTAAAGTCTTAAGTATAATGTTAGAATCCTTATAAATGACTTTATAAAGACTGAGTTTCCCAGCACGGATTATATATATCAAAAATGAAAATGAAAATGAAAATGAAAACGTTTATTGGTTTATTGTCCATATGACAAATATTATTAATAAAATGACAGTTCATATACTAAAGATAGAAATATATACAGTTGATTAGAAATAATACAGTATTGTCGTAGTTAAGTGGAGCTACAGACAGACGTTTTCGTACCAAGAAATCCATAGTTTAGAGGATAAACGGCAGGACTCATGGATAGTTTGAATAATCGGGTTGGTTGATTTTTTAATTCTTTGCATCAGACTGTATTCAACACGTCTTGTTACCTCCGGGAAACTCGGGTCATTGCGGTAGCAAACATTTGCGAAGCTAAGCATTTCGGGGTAATTCATGTAAGAATCTAAAAGACCTGTTGTACAGCAAATTTATGGTTCTTCCAGAACCTTTTTTATAATTCACCCAGAGTTGCTGTCCGTAAATATTACTGCAGATTATTATTATAAATCAGAGCTGGGCACTTGCGTTTTTTTGCGCGTTTTTTTGCGGTACTGCGGTACTGCGGTACTACTACCGCACTACCAAACCGGTACCGCATAACGCAGTACCGCAAAGGATCGCTGAAAGTACAGCAGTACCGCTACCGCATTCAAATTTCCCGCGGTACTTTCCGCGGTACCGACCAACACGGTAGTACCGCAGTACCGCAGTACCGCAAAAAAACCGCAAGTGCCCAGCTCGCAGCAGCAGCAGCAGCAGAAAGTACGAAAGAGAGTGTCTTTAGCTGCACTTGTACAGAACCGAAAGTTCCTTATAGTCATACTCGCTTTAGCACAAAGGCTTTGAGTATTTATCTTTTTTTAAATTCAGACCTTACCACAAACTGGCAACTCGTTGTTTTAACAGACTGACTGAAGCGCTTGTCTCCGAGAGTCGAGTTGGGATAGAAAACGGCAGTTTTTTTAATCTTTTGAATTTCGTCGTGTTATGGTTATTCAGCAAATTTGCTAAGTAATGTTTTTATTGGTGTTTTTAAGCATTACGTAATACAAGACGAAAGTTGTCAGTTTGTACTGGTGGAAAAGTGGTAATTTGATTCTGACTCAGTTTCGTTATTGTCTCTTATTTGATTTTTACTGTTTGTATTGTATATATATTTCGTACAACAGAGAATGGAGCATATAGAGTATGTATGTCATATGGGTGCTTGTTTTTTTGCTGAAATTAACATTAAGATGCCACCAAAACGTGTTTTTTGAGTATTGCAAATTCAAAATTTTCTCAACCGCCGCAGGGAGACACCCCCTCCCGCCCACTGGAGAGTGGACACCCCAGTGGGGAGGATTCAGGATATGTCCTGCTTTTAACTTAAAAAAATCTGGTCACTTTAAATATGCGATATTGGACAGGTTTTTTTTTTTTTGAGTTACTTCAAATAAAATTCGTCGAACGCCCTTTTTCTCCATTTGTTAGAGTTGTTTCATTGTGTTGATTGGGGCAATTCTTCGGTTTTGTTTCACTGAACAACATTATTAATAGAAACATTCTTGATTTTGCCATCATACAACTTACAAACAATTTCAACCTCGGACAGGGCCTTTTTTCGCTCTATCCTGTTATTTTGAATTCTTTCAGGTCAGATTTAGACGAGAATGGCAAGATGCTAATACTCTGGTAGCTTTTCCAGGTGAATTTTAGGTTACTCCTCTAATTTTCTCTGCACCAATTATATAATTTTTGTCTTTCTTTATAAACTCTATATACTGTCTCGCTCTTGTTATTAATTTCAGTCTTCCTAAGGATGTCATTAGACGAAAGCGCTTGAGCACTATTTCCTTCATCGTTATTTTCCTCATAAATATTATTCACTTGTTACGTTCGTGAATTAATTTATATATATATATATATATATACACATACACACACTAATTATTCCACTTCAACAGTAAACATGAAAATAAAGTTTTAACCGTGTAATGACTCACCATATTTGTTCCTGATAATGAGGAAGATATAACGAAATTTTGTGCCCCATTCGTATATAAACTAGGGGTTAAAACCGGTATTGAAGAAGTACAAATAATACCGATACCGATATTATAGGTTTTCGGTATTGACAAAAATTGCTATTGTAAAATTTAGGCAATTTAGTGGTTAGCACGTCTGACCGGCAATCGGAAGATCCTGGGTTCGATTCCCGGGCGGGTGCCTTATTTTTCATTTGTTTGTTATTTCTCTTCCTCGTGTGCAGAACACTCCTCTATACTTACGTCGTTTCTATACGTTAATATACTGCGCGGTCATTGCAGTTAAATGTACATATTCACGATTTGCGAGGGTGCCCTCTCAAGGCATTGGTTTCTGCCCTATGTAGGAGAATTACAACTTCTGACTATCGTGGCTCCGTAGTGTAGTGGTTAGCACGTCTGACCGGCAATCGGAAGATCCTGGGTTCGATTCCCGGGCGGGTGCCTTATTTTTCATCTGTTTGTTATTTCTCTTCCTCGTGTGCAGAACACTCCTCTATACTTACGTCGTTTCTATACGTTAATATACTGCGCGGTCATTGCAGTTAAATGTGTATATATATATATATATATTATACGGGCTACGTCGTGGCCAATGTCGTAACACCGCTTCCCGGAGATCAGCGAAGTTAAGCGACATTGGGTCTGGGTAGTAGTTGGATGAGAGACCGTCCTCTGCGCCCAGATAATGTAGCGACACGTGGTTCGGATCCCACGTAAAGCTGCAGGTCCCCTCCGTCATATGACCGTAGATGTTGTGAATGAGGTTTAACAACCCCAATTTAAAAAAATATATATATATATATATATATATATATATATATATTATATATGGCTCTGTCCCTAATCTTAGAAATGTAAAAACAAACTGGAATGAGAGAAGAGGGAGATTTTGTACGGGCACAGCTGCGGTGGGACAAGGGGTCATGAAACGAGGGTGGAAAATACCCTCAGAATACGAGGCCCAAAGCTTTTCAATGTCCTACCAAAAGAAGTGAGGAATCTCCAGCACACTGACCTGAATAACTTCAAGAACCAGCTAGACAGATTCCTGTGCGAAGTCCCTGACCAGCCATGCGTGGCTGGCTACGAGGGCAGGAGGAGATCAGACAGCAATTCCTTCCTTCACCAAATCCCGCAAATGAGGCGGGATACTACAGAGGGTTGACCGTAGGTCGATTCTGAACCGTCGTTCGAACTCACCTAAAGTAAGTATATATATATATATATATATATATATATATATTAGGGTGTTTCACGGTAATAGGATAAAATTTCATAAGGTTCAGATTGCCTCGTATACCTGTTGCCCCAAATACATTTAGAATAAAAGTAAATCCAGCCAAGTTTCAATAAGTTTCAACAATATTTAGAGGTTGCTCCCTGTACCAACTTTATTTCACATGGATGAAAAAGCTGCAAAAACTAGATAATGAGAGGGATAAACAAGAAACTAGACCCATATATATATATATATATATATATAGGGGTAATTATACAACAATAACGATAATATATCTATTCATTTGTAGCAACAAATAAATAACATTCTCCATAGCAAATAGCAAATTTCCATGTATTTTCATTAACATTTATGGAGTTAGAAATTTATACAGACGATGAAAATTATACAGCACTGTACTTGGCTAATTCCGCTTTGCCTTTTGTTGGCACTTGTTTCATATGTTTCTTTGCAACTTGTAACAGGAATTGTTGCTGCTCTTCATTCCTCACAGAATTGTTCAGTCTCTGCAAGAGCAATTGCTCGTTCAGCTGCGTCATTCACAACTCCTAGAGCGTTTATTGTTGTCTCGAGTTGCTTGTATTCTTCGTTTTTTTCGCCTTTCTCTCTTTTATAACTTAAGAATGCTGGTATTTAACGATCACCCATTCCTCCACTTATCAATCCGAAGAAGTTTTTTGTTCTTTCAGTCACAAAATGAGAGATGGAGATATTCCGCAATGACAAGTTCTTGCTTTCCAGTCGTTCATGAGCTTTCCTTGATGAGGGTCTTTCCAAATTCTTTATCATCTTTCTCTTCGCTTCCTCTTCAACTCTTTCGTCAAAAAAGGCTGTACTGAGCGGACGCATTTCCTGAGCTTCCTGATATTACTTCTACTTTTGGATATTGCCAATAACTTTACTTTTGGAAAGTTCTGAATTTTATATACTTGCGTTTATGTTCACATTGTTATAGTTAAGTAATTGAATATTAGTGGTTTTTAGCGATTTAGAAGTTTTCATAGCGTGCCGGCTTAACTTAACTTAAACTTGTGACAGTTATAAACTAATTTAACTTGCGCGATGCCGACGCAGAAAGCGTTGTGTGTTAGGTGTGGGGTGAATCGGTGGTATACGGATTTTAGGGATTATGACGGCGGTCCTATGGCGATTACCGAGAGATCGTTTTTTTTTTTGCCAATTAAGGGAGGAAATAGTTGATTCCAGAGGAGATTATTTCCAAAAGTAGATTTTCGGAAGGTATTACGAGACTCCTCCTAATGTCTCAACAGCAACCGGAGGCAAGGATAGTCAGCTTATTCTCCGGACGGTCCCAAGCCCGGATAAAGGGGGAGGGTTGGTGTCAGGAAGGGCATCCGGCCGTAAAAACCCACTCCACAACCAAATGAGATGAGTCAAGAACCAAGATGGAGGCGACTCACCTTAAACAGCGACCCCCATATAAAAATGGGATTAATTATGCTGAGGAAGAAGAAGGGAGGAAATAGTTGACATAAAACGCAGTGTACGTGAAGTAACAGAAAGACTTGCAACGCTTGATGAGGGCAGGGGTATGGCTACGGTTGACGAAAGCCGAACCAATACTAACGTTGAAGACGTTAGTAATTTGAAGGGTGAGGTGCGTAACCTAGTTTCTAGTTTAGGTAGCTTATCGGGAAGGTTGGATAGAGTTGAGGAAGGGGTTAAGGTTGGTCCGAGATTAGTAGATGGGGAGGGATTTAGAGAAGTTAAGGGTGGAGCTAGGCCGCGTACGTTAGGTGATAGGAATCCCCCCCCCCCTATCGAGGTTTCGAACCCTTTCGCCCATTTGGAAAGGGACGTGAATGAGGGGGAAACTATTTTAATTGGGGACTCTTTAGTGCGCCAAATGGACACAGAGTTCGTTGAACGGCATCCAACCAAGAGGAGGAGGGTCTGTCTCCCAGGGACCAGGGTTGACAGAGTTAGAGAAGATCTGGATAGGATTGACGTTGCCTCCCGTCACTTGATGTTGGTGACGATGGTAGGAGGCAATGACTCGTATAGGCCCGATACGAGAGTGCCTGACCTTTTGGAGAGATATAGGGGGTTAATTAGCTCCCTAAAGGCGAGGTCAGATAGGTCTTTAGTTCTAGGTATTACCCCTAGGCACGGTTTGGGTCTTAGGATTAGGTCTAAAACGATATTTTTGAAAACTAAATTAGAAGAGATTTGTGCTGAGGAAAATGTACCCTTCGTAAAGCTGTGATCAGAATTCAGTGATCCTAGCCTTTCTATAAAAGATGGGGGTGCATTTTAATGAAATAGGTAATGCTAGGCTAGGTAGGTTAATTGACGAAAACGTACGAAAGCTGTATAGGTCGAAGCCTTCTTTAAATGTTGTGAGTCCAGGGAACACGGGCCCGACGTGAAAAATAGTTTAAAACGCCGGCCCGTGGTAAAAAATAACTTAAACGTCTTTTATTGTAATGCGCATAGTATTACAAATAAATTAAACGAATTTAAGGCGATAATTTATTCCGGCAACTACGATATAGTTGCTATCACTGAAACGTGGTTAAGTACCGTGACTCGGGACTTGTTGGGGGAATTTGATATACCGGGTTTTAAACTCTTTACTAATGATAGGTTACATAGGTTTAGTGGCGGCGTTTTGCTGTGCATTCGTAATTCCCTTCGGGCTATCGAGGTTAAGATAGATTTTCCGGCAGCAATTAATGCGATATGCGTTGAAGTTAGGTCGCGTAGTATTAATTTTGTTGTTTGTTTACAGACCTCCCGTTCAACCCCTCGATACCGATACTAGATTTTACTCACTTCTTGGTAACTTTATTGATAATCTACTTTTACTGGTAGTGAGGAGGGTTTGAGATTGATTGAGTTCATGGAAGATAATTTTTTACGACAGATGGTTACCGAACCTACCGCGGTGACAATATTTTAGGCGAGGTGATGACGAACGGCGAAAATATAGTCGAAGGTTTAGAAGTAAGCGAGAGTTTAGGATGTAGTGATCATCAAATTCTTAGGTTTAAGCTATTGATAGAAAACACTAAAGATAATAACGTAATAGAAGTCACTGATTTTCGTAGGGCCAATTTTGATAGTTTTGCGGACAGGATGAGAGTAGTGGACTGGGATAACTTATTTATGGGTAATGACACAATTTGCATTGGGAGGCGTTTAAAGAAAGTTTTATGAATATCGAAAGGGAGTTTATTCCTCGTAGGCCCAAGCACGCTAGAAATCATGGTAGGCCCAAGTGGTGGACTAGGGAAATAGGCGAGTTCATAAACGAGCGTAACAGAGCGTATAGACTTAATAAGCGTAATGGCACGGCAGCTAACTTTAATAGATATATCGTGCTTAGACGTCAGGTTAAAAGATCTGTTAGGAATACTAAGCGTAATTTAGAGATACTTATAGCTGCGGATAGTAAACACACTCCAAAAAAGTTTTTTGAATACGTCAATAATCGTAAGCCGATAAAAGATAACATAGGCCCTCTAGTGGATGTTAACGGCGCTTTGGCTTCTGACGCTCAGGCGATGGCGGGTATTTTCAATAACTTTTTTGCGACTGTTTTTACTGTAGAAGACGTAAATAATGTTCCCGACGTGGATGATATTGTTCCATTTAGTAGCGAGACTACTATTTTGGATGAAATAACTGTTTACGAGGTTGAGATTTCGCATTATATCGATAGGCTAAAAGTTAGCAAGGTTCCAGGCCCTGACGCGTTTTATCCAAGACATTTGAAAGATTTGAAAAACGTTATTGTAGACCCCCTAACGAAGATTTTTAAACAGTCACTCGAAACGTGGATTATTCCTGAAGACTTCAAATTAGATAACGTTACGCCCATTTTTAAAAAAGGCGACCGCGCAGTAGCTAGCAATTATAGGCCCATTAGCTTAACGTCAATTGTCGGTAAAGTTTTGGAATCCGTAGTTAGGGATCGTATCATCGATCACTTAGAAAGTCGAGAGTTGATTAATAGTAGTCAGCATGGGTTTCGACGCCATAGATCTTGTTTAACTAATTTAGAATTTTATAACGAAATAGTGCGCGAATACGATAGGCATAGAGGACTGACGTTATTTATTTAGATTTTAAAAAGGCGTTCGATACAGTTCCGCATAGAAGATTAATTGTGAAGGTTAAAGCGCACGGTATACGCGGTCAGGTAGCTAACTGGTTAGAGGAATGGCTTCGTGCTAGGAAACAGAGGGTCGTTGTTAATGGTAGTGAATCGGGGTGGTTGGATGTAGGTAGCGGTGTCCCACACGGTTCAGTGTTAGGCCCATTCCTATTCGTAATTTACATTAACGACATAGATGTAGGATTCATTAATAACATGTCAAAATTCGCGGACGATACTAAAATAGGCGGTAAGGTTGTTAACGAGGACGATAGAAATAGGCTCCAAGACGATGTAAATAGGATTATGGAGTGGACGGATAAATGGCAGATGCAATTTAACGTAGACAAATGTAAAGTTTTGCATATAAGTTCTCGTAACAATAATTACACGTACACGATGAATGATAGAGAGTTAGCGAGCGTTGATGAGGAAGTAGATTTAGCGTACGTGTATCTAAGGATTTAAAAGTTGGGAACCAATGCCTGGAGTCTTGCGCAAAAGCCAATAGGATGTTAGGCTTCATAGCGCGTAATTTCGAATTTAAATCGAAGAATATTATATTGCCCCTTTACAAGTCCCTAGTCAGGCCCCATTTAAAATATCCCGTTCAGTTTTTGTGCCCGTATTTGCGTAAGGATATTGATAAGTTAGAAAGGGTTCAGCGTCGTGCCACAAAACTAATTCCGTCATTGCACAACAAGCTTCTGAAGATAAGATTAAAGAGTTAGACTTGCATTCACTCGAAATTAGGAGATTAAGGGGGGAGCTTATTGAAGTTTTCAAAATCGTTAATAACATCGATAACGTAAATTTGGATAAACTGTTCACTTTCGATAATAGCAATACTCGTAATGACGGATTTAAGTTGCGTGGCAGACGTTTCATTACTAATATCGCTAAAAACTTCTTTACGTTTAAAGTAATTGATAAATGGAATAATCTTCCCGCTCCCGTCGCGAACTCTACCAGCGTTCATATGTTTAAGAACCGTCTAGATAGGCATTATAAAGGTATTAACATTGTTTAAAATAAAAAAACAAAATTAGCAACAGGAGCTCTGGGTGTGATAATCGGGGATGAGTCTGTTGACGACTAATGCCAGCTTGTGACATACCAGCGTGTGATATGCCAGCAAAAAATAAAAAAAAAAAAATTAGACTAACACGAACTTAGATGTAGTTCGTAGCGTAAAGTAACCCACTTTTTGTTGTTCTTTATACTTTTTTTCTCTCCTTTGCATGTCTGTAACTCTTCATTGCATGTCTGTAGTTTGCATGGTATGATAGTGTTTGAGTTAAGAAAGTGTTGCATGGTTGTAATGCGTTCTTATTTTACTTCTTTTCATCTTTACCCCTTTCCGACAGAGTGGGCTGCATCCTCTACCTCCCTATGGAGTGGAGGACCGGTCTACAACTGCTGGAGTATGTGTTGCTTTGAGTTAACAATGTGTTGCATGGTTTGTAATGCGTTCTTATTTTACTTCTTTTCATCTTTCACCCCTTTCCGGCACAGTGGGCTGCATCCTCTACCTCCCTATGGAGTGGAGGACCGGTCTGCAACAGCTGGAAATATTCTCTTCGACTATTTTTCCGACTTGTCGGCAGTGGCCGGCGGATGATGATGGTGTCTTTCTTTCTCTTTTTCTGAATGAATTTTAACCCACGAGTGATAGGTTTTGCTACTTACTTAACCACTTACTTTCTTCTTTCTCTCGGCTAACCTTAGAGTGGATCTTAGGGTCTTTGTTAGCCTTAGCTTCTGTAGATCTGTAGATCTTCTGACAAATACCAGAGATGACGTCGAAGGGCCTTTTCTGCATTTCTTGCTACCTCACCATCCGGATACTTATGCAGCAGATTCCAGAGGTCTAGATCGTTCTTTGGAGCTCATCTTGGGCGATACATTCATGCCAGTCTCGAAAATACACAAAAGCCACGAAGAGAGAAACACTTGTCATTGCCCGGGACTCTTGATTTTTCAATTATAGTTGGTCTTTAAATAGTAATTTTAAGAGCATAGATAGCTTTGGCCATCCATCTGGTTTGATGGCATGCTCCTGGAGGACGGAGTTTAAATTGTTTAATGTGATGATCTCCCCCAAAGAAAATAAAGGCAAGTTCCAGTAGTTCCATGCAGTCTTCGCGTGGGTGATTTCCTGACTGGAGAACCTCCTTGAGGAAGGTCAGCATTTCGTCACGCCTGTTCTCGTAGAAGCTGTCATTACTGATGATGTTGATTAAGTCTGCGTCAGAGTTGAGTGTGGAATATGATTTCTGATCCAAGGCATCCCATCGTGATCGAATTCTCTCGAAGAGAGCAATATCTGGCCCACATGACAGCCCATAGCAATACTCAAAGACATCTTTGAGGATCAGGTCATGTATATGGTGACGACAAGCCAGCCATAATACTTGTCTTCGAAGACTTTGCTCAATGTGCAGACAAGTACCTTGAATCATCCCTGTGTTCGAAGCGGTTGTATCGAACGACATACTTTTGATCCGTTCCTCAATCTTTGCATTTTGTGCCTCTTTCATCACTCCTGTGCAACCTGTTTACCTGTTCCATCGACAGCTGCAGGAACACCAATCAATTCTTCGAAGTTGTGTCCCGTAACAACAACAACAGCAATCCTATCTTCAAGGGTTCTTTTTCGACTAATGTCCGGGAGCAGTTTTCCATCCCACTAAAGCACTAATAAAGGAGCAGTCTGGAATTTTGTAGTCGCCATCTCTTGCACCATTTCTGCCCTGTTCTTTGCGCGAGCTCTGTGAACAGCGGCTCTGGAGATTGACAATGTGTTGATGTTGTTCCTGAGCTTTTGGCGGTGGCGGCGTATGACGTAGTAGCCTGGCTAATTGACAGATTTTCACGATCCCATATAGCAGTAAGAGTTTTATCTAGAGTTTTTTGATCGGCACTGAGTCGTTTTCAAAGATTTTGATTCTTTTACCTTGAATTCTTCTTCTTCTCCCGTCGATGATGTTGAAGATGAGTAACCTTCAAGTTTATTCTTCTGGGTCATCCTCTGTATACCTTCCTCCTCACGATTCTTCCTCTTATTCAGTGCATCCTGAGCTTTCTCTTTCCGTTTCATTGCCTGTAGATGAAACCTATCCATACTGGCCATTGATGAACTCATTCTGTTTATGCGTTGTGATGTCAGGAAAGCTTTATCTTCATTAGAGACATGGGGTGATTCTATAACATTGGAGCTTGCTATAACAAACAGGTCTTCCAAATCACCCTTCCACATTTCTCTCCTTATAAGCGCACCATCAGTGGTCTTACCCTTGTCTTTTTGGAGTTGTTGATACTCATTAAAGAGAGCCTTAACCTTCTTCCTGACGTTGGGGTTTGCCATCACTGGAATATATGCTTTACTTCATACATTCCGTAGTTGGATAGACGTTAGCCTCGCTCCTTCTGCAATGGTTTTCTTTTTTCTCTGTGATGATACAAAAAGCATAACAATACTTGCTCTTTGGAAGGTAGCCTTGCCCCAAGTAAGTCAGATGAGGGTTTTTTCTCCAGAAGCCATGTTCCTTTCCTAATTGCCACCACATCAAACAGTACCTACAATTAAAATAACATACGGTAAACTCATTGCTCAAACATTTATAATAAAAGAATTGCTCAAGTCTAACGGTTCTTATAGATAACGTGAATATATTACAAAACTATAGCACATTATATGAAAATAAAAACCCACTCTAATAGACAGAGTTTATTTCCACGACAGTTTCGACGCCCACTGGCATCCTCCTCGGGTGGATACAGAAACACTAATGAACCAAAACAAGAGGGAAAAACAGTCCAGGGACCGACCGTTAAGAAATTCGCACCTAGGTTAGATCCCATTCTCCCGACACCTGAAGGGCATTTTCATTAAGTACATTCGCGCAAATTTAAAACTATCTTCCTGTTCTAAACATACAGATTCTAATATATTTTTTACATAATTATTACAGGTTATCTAAATTTCTTGCAGATAAATTATCCCCATTAGTTGGTAAATTTTCAGGCTCGCACATCACTAATTCCTGTGACTTTATTAACAAAGTTATGTCCTTAGATTTAAAACGGGGAAGAATGATCAGTTTTGACGTTGAGTCCTTGTTTACGAAAGTTCCCATTGATGATGTACTTAGTTTTTTAGATAGAAAATTGCCAACATGTAACGTAGAACTAGGCATGCCCACATCTGTATTTTTAGAACTGATAAAACTCTGTGTCACCAATAATGCCTTCTCCTTCGGTGAAGAATTTTATTTGCAACGTTTTGGTATGGGAATGGGGTCTCCTTTATCCCCAATACTGAGTACATTATACATGGAATACTATGAGTCGGAATTGTTGCAAACAATATGTCCCAGGAATCTAATTTGGTTTCGTTATGTAGATGATATTTTCTCATTTTGGCCTGACCACTGGAACAACTTTGACACTTTCTTTCAGTCATTAAATAATCTTGTTCCCTCTATTAAATTTAAATATGAATGGGAGAACGACAAACAAATACCTTTTCTAGATGTTTTGGTCATTAACGAAAGCGGAAAGCCCAATTTCACGGTGTATAGAAAACCTACTCATTGTAATTCGTACATTCATCATTTTTCATATCATGATGAAGGGGTTTAAAGCTTAATTATTTCTTCCATGTTTCTAAGAGCACTCAGGATTTGTAGCCCACATTTGCTGGACCCGGAAAATTCAAAGATTTGGAACATTTTTAAGGATTTAAAATATCCCGAGTGGTTTATCAGAAAGGCGTATTTTAAAGCCAGAAAATTTTTTATGCCCCTCGGGAACCTTCAGTTAACCAAAAACAATATGTGAGTTTGCCTTACATTGCCGGCTTAGAAAGAGTAAAACCGTTGACGAAAGATTTTAAGTTTGCTTTGGCGTTCAAATATTCGTCTACCGTGAAAAGTAAATTGGTTAGGAATAACGTGGCAAAAGAGGAACAAGCCTGTGTCTACAGCATTCCCTGTAAAAGTTGTGATTTAGTATACGTGGGAGAAACTGGAAGAAATATTGAAACCCGTATTAAAGAACACAAATATGCCTTCAGAAGTTGTAATACTAATAATGCCATTTTTTATCACGCCAGCCAAAATAATCATGCTATAGATTGGAATCAAGTAAGGTACTTTATAAATGTAATAATTATGTCAAAAGAAAAATAATAGAATCTGTGTGTATAGAAAAAGTAGATAATTTTAATTTGTGCGAAGGTACTTATAAGTTAGACCCTTTAATGAGATTCTTGGTCAAAAAATCCCTTACGGAGTCGTGGGAACGTGTTCGAACCTAAGTGTGAATTTCTTAAATGTCTCTGGATTGGAATGTTCCCTTACTCGCCTTTAGTAAATGTAATAATGGAAGTAATAAATTGTGGAAATAAATATAAATGCAACAGATGTAATAATAAAGGTAATTTATAAATTTAATAATTAGGGTAAAGGTAATAATAATAAATGTTAAAAAAAATGTAAATGTAATAATAAATGCAGTAATTATGTCAAAATATTAGAATCTGTATGTATAGAACAAGAAGATAGTTTTAATTTGTGGGAATGTACTTATAAGCGGACCCTGTAATAAAAATGCCCTTCCAGTGTCGGGAGAACGGTATCTAACCTAGGTGCGAATTTCTCAATGGTCGCTGGATTGTTTCCTAATCGGCTTTTTTCATTCGTTTTCGGTTTATAAGTTCTGTATAGTAAACAATAATGTAATAACCAATGTAATAATAAATTTATAATTTCTGTAATAAATAATTATGCAATATTAAATGTAATAAATTTAATAATAAATGTAATAATTATGTAAAAAATATATTAGAATCTGTATGTTTAGAACAGGAAGATAGTTTTAAATTTGCGCGAATGTACTTAATGAAAATGCCCTTCAGGTGTCGGGAGAATGGGATCTAACCTAGGTGCGAATTTCTTAACGGTCGGTCCCTGGACTGTTTTTCCCTCTTGTTTTGGTTCATTAGTGTTTCTGTATCCACCCGAGGAGGATGCCAGTGGGCGTCGAAACTGTCGTGGAAATAAACTCTGTCTATTAGAGTGGGTTTTTATTTTCATATTTTGACCTTCACGTAGAAAAAAGTGAAGGTTTTTTTTGCATTTAATATAGCACATTAACCGACTGCATATGTGTCAGTTATTTTTGCATCAAGCATAAAATACCACTCGACATGAACTAACTGATATATTTACAGCATAAACCATAAACAATCTCCCACTATTACAGCACAAGAAAAGCGGCAATTTTATGGGCCGGTTATGTACAAACTGGAAGCCAATCAGCATAGAGTTTACTATATAAGGAGCGGAATCTGCAAATATCATCCGATTTTGCTGAAATTTGGCTACGCACACTTTTTTATGAAATGGAAATGGGGCATGGAGTATATGATCTAAAATAAAAAAATTTTGATTTGTGAAACACCTTATATATATTATATATATATATATATATATATATATATATATATATATATATATCTATATATATATATATATATATATAACAGGGTGTCCGAGAATTATCTGTACAATATTTGGCTGTTATTAAAAGTCAACCATGAAGTGTAGAAATTCCAGTGTTGTCCCATTTTACAGAGAATCTCATTAAGTTTTTTCTGATACCAAGTTTTGACAAGTTTTTTTAGAATTCCAGTGTGTCCGAACATTATCTGTACAATTTCATCTTTTAATAAAATTCTTGATAACACACGTAAAATTCTTAAACAAGATTATTTAGGATCTGTATTTTCAAAAGTTTCTTTTATTAAAGTAAAGTTGTTACAAACATTCGATATGTGCACCATCACTGATTCGCAAAACATCCAATCGATAATCCAAATGTTGCCATGTACGCCTCAGCATATCCACATCAATTCGCTCAATAGCAGCTGTGATTCTTGCTTTTAAATCATCAATGTCTGTCACCCGCGTACAAAAAAGAAAAAACTTGTCAAAACTTGTTATCAGCAAAAACTTAATGAGTTTCTCTGTAAAATGGGACAACACTGGAATTTCTATACTTCATGGTTGACTTTTAATAACAGCCAAAAATTGTACAGATAATTCTCGGACACCCTGTATATATATATATATATATATATATATATATATATATATATATATATATGGCTCCTCTTGCGGGTGAGACAAGGCTCCTTGCTCTCCCCTATGCTGTTTAATGTGTATATCGACGGATTAATTGCTTCACTTAATGAGGCAACAGTGGGATGTTGTATAGATAACACAAGGATAATAACTTAGTTTATGCCGATGATATGGTGTTAATAGCCCTCTGCTAAAGGTCTGGATCGGCTACTAAAAGTCTGCGAAGTGTATTCGCAGAAACATGATATTCTTTTTAATGTTACAAAAACTAAGGTTATGCAATTTCATCCTAAAAGCTGTAATCAGCCAGCTGATATAAGGTTTAAAATGAATGGTGAAGTAATTGAGGAAGTACAAGAGTTTAAGTATTTGGGTCAAACTATTACCAGGTCCTTGAGTGATGACTCGGATATAAGAAAACAATCTCGAAGCCTGTGTGCTAAAGCGAATATGACCATAAGGAACTTTCGATTCTGTACAAGTGAAGCTAAAGACACTCTCTTTCGTACTTTCTGCAGTAATATATACGGACAGCAACTGTGGGTGAATTATAAAAAAGGTTCTGGCAGAACTCTAAATTTGCTGTACAACAGGTCTTTTAGACTCTTACATAAATTACCCTCGAGATGCTCAGCTTCGCAAACGTTTGCTACCCGCAATGTTCCGAGCTTCTCGAAGGTAACAAGACGTGCTCAATACAGTCTAATGCAAAGAATTAAAAAATCAACCAACCCGATCATCCAAGCTATCCATGAGTCCTACCATTTATCCTCTAAGCCAGGGTTTCTTAAACTAGGGGTCACGAGACCTTTCTGATGGGATCGCTGCCAGACGCACGATTAAATTATACATATTGGTATACCAGACGCACGATTGAATTATTACTGAAGAAATATTATTTCGTCAGTGCGCCATTAGAAAAGAATGAGGTAAGTTGTGTTTCAGATTGTCTAACTTTAGGAAATGTTTGTGGTGATGCCATTATTCTTTAGAATTCATTATATTCATGATATTGAGTTTCTGTCATGATTATGTCATGATATTACTGATGCCATTATTCTTTAGAATTCATTATGTTCATCATTATTCATCAGAGCTTGATAGCTTTTGTGTTGTGCAAGTAATTTTTTCTTGTATTTATGTTTTTTTCAGTTTTTGCAATTATGGCGCAAAGGAAACGTTACTACAAGGATGATTTCATTGATCTTGGTTTCACTGAAATTGTTGACAAAAATGGAGTCGTCAAACCTCAATGTGTTTTGTGTTTGGAAGTTCTCTCGCACGAGTCTCTGAAAGAAGGGAAACTGTGGCGACATCTCGAAACAAAGCATTGCAGGTATGTAAATGAGAACAGGACTTTTTTCCAACGTAAAGAAGCAACGGTCAAGAAACAGAGACTGGATAATCGTGGGATTTCGCGGATGCGCAGCTTGAAACAAGTGACCCTCGTTGCTTATCGGATTGCTAAACAGAAATCTGCTCATACAGTTGGTGAAAATCTCATCAAACCAACTGCATAAAGATATGGCGAGATCTGTCTGCAGTCAGAGATGAGCAGTATCTTGTATCTTAAGATACAAGATACGTATCTGAGATACGTATCTTAGATACATTATTTTTGGAGGATCTTGAGAAGTATCTAAGATACATTTTGTCATGTAGCTTGTATCCCGGAATACACTTTCAAAGATACTTTCATAAGATACTTTTTAAATAGAGACGCTAATAACTATTCATGAAATATGATCATATCTGACGCACGTTGAAGCAGGCCGGCGATTGCTGTTACATGTTTGTACATGAATACTACCGTTGCGCTGCTCGCAAAGTCTCGGTACAGACGTACTCAGGTTTCATCTTGTATCCCGCGGTTTTAACATGTTTTAACATGATTAAAAATCAGGAATTATACATATATTTGCTTATTCCTGCAAATATATTTATTATGAGGAAAACTTTATTTTTTCTTCGTGAGTAGGTAACTGAGCATACCTGTATTAACAATTTATTTGAAATACATAAATTGAAAAAGTGTGGTTTATTTTATTTTTCCATATCTAAAAATTTTCAGGATTATTTATACATATTTACTTTGTGCTTTCCTTTTAGTTATATCACTATATGAATACTGAGATATGAAGTACCATTGATTTGGCATTTATTTATATCCAGAAAATATAATAATAAACAATTGAATGAGACAACTCGTGCCCTCATGGCTCACCAGGTGAAACTAAACTCAAATAATTATTCTTTCAAAAGTATCTTGTATCTTAAAAATGTATTTTGTATCTGTAACTTGTATCTGTATCTTGAAGATACAGTTTTTTCGAGTATCTTGTATCTGTATCTCAGATACATTTTTGTTGGGTATCTTGTATCTGTATCTCAGATACAATTTCCAAGTATCTTGCCCATCTCTGTCTGCAGTGATGAAGTAATCAATACACTCAATCTCATTCCTCTTTCCAACGACACTATCCGCAATCGTATCAATCATATGGCACGTGATATAAAAGAACAAGTTGTTGCAGCGGTAAAAACTAGTGGAAATTTTAGTATTCAATTGGATGAGACCACCGATATTGGGGATGATGCTCGACTGCTTGTTTATGTCCGTTACCGTGGTGAAGAAGACTTGGAGGATGACGTCCTGTTTTGTAGTTCGTTAACAAAGACAACGACAGGAAACGATATTTTTAAGTGGTCAACGAATTCTTTCAGGAAGTGGGACTAGAATGGAAACACTGTTTCTGCATTTGTAGCGATGGTGCTCCTGCAATGTTAGGAGCTCGGAATGGTTTTACTGCCAAAGTCAAAGCAATAAATCAGGATGTAAAAGTCATTTACTGCCTACTTCATCGAGAAAATCTTGCTGCACAAAGGCTATCGGAAGAATTGGCTGTTATTATGTCAGATGTTCACATTGTGAATTATGTAAAAGGGAGCGCTCTTAATTCTCGTCTTTTCAGAGAAATGTGTTTAGAGTTCCAGTCAGAACACGATCACTTGTTGTTTCATTCCAAAGTTAGATGGTTGTCGCGTGGGAAGGTGCTGCAACGTGTTGTATGTATGAAAACCGAGCTGGAGATATTCCTTCGTGAAAAAAGTCACAATTTGGCTAAGAAGTTCAATGAACCAAAGTGGATGCTGCTTTTATGTTATCTCGCAGATATCTTCTCTGAGCTGAATCACTTGAATTCATCAATGCAAGGACAGGGACATACACTTGTCGAAATGGCAGAAGTGATCACAGCGTTCAAAGGGAAGCTGCATTTATGGAAAGGGAAGGTGGAAAGAGGAAGAGTGGCGGTTTTTCCAACCCTCAATAAACAGCTCGAGGACTTTGAAGATGCTGGCGATGATGATAGAATCAAACTGGAGGATGTGCAACCGATTATCCTGACTCACTTAGAAAAACTTTCAAATGAATTTGAAACATACATCCCTGAAGATGTTAGCAAGTATAATTGGGTTCGAGATCCCTTCAGTATTAATGTGGAAGAGATGGAAGACGACGTTTGGCCTTGTGGACTTCAAGAAGAGCTACTCGAGATTCAGAGTGATCATATACTTCAACAATTCTTCAGAGAATTGAGTGTCGCCAAATTCTGGACACAGCTATGGCAGAAGAAAAAAGTCTCAGCAAGAGAGGCTATGAAAGTAATTTTACCCTTTCCGAGCACGTATCAATGTGAATCTGGGTTCTCAATCCTCGCCCTAACCAGGACCAAAACACGGAATCGGCTTAATCCGGAAAATGATCTCAGAATTTCACTGTCATCTAAAACCACGATTTGAAGTTTTGGCTCAAACAATCCAGAATCATCCTTCACATTAAAATTGCATAAAGCTGTCGATGAACGGGAGTATTCTTTACTG